>JAVRKA010001174.1:0-22527 GCA_034508555.1 Venustoraphidia nigricollis | reverse complement strand
AGATATAGGTGTCGATAGGCATTTCAGATATAAGTGTCGATAGGCATTTCAGATATAGGTGTCGATAGGCATTTCAGATATAGGTGTCGATAGGCATTTCAGATATAGGTGTCGATAGGCATTTCAGATATAGGTGCCGATAGGCATTTCAGATATAGTTGCCGATTGGCATTTTCAAAATAGGTGCCGATAGGCATTTCAGATATAGAAGCCGATAGGCATTTCAAATATAGGTGCCGATAGGCATTCCAGATATGGTTGCCGATAGGCATTACAAATATAGGTGCTGATAGGCATTTCAGATGTAGTTTTCGATAGGCATTTCAAAAATAGGTGTCGATAGGCATTTCAGATATAGGTGTCGATAGGCATTTCAGATGTAGGTGTCGATAGGCATTTCAGAAATAGGTGTCGATAGGCATTTCAGATATAGGTGTCGATAGGCATTTTAGATATAGGTGTCGATAGGCATTTCAGATATAGGTGTTGATAGGCATTTCAGATATAGGTGTCGATAGGCATTTCAGATATAGGTGCCGATAGGCATTTCAGATATAGTTGCCGATTGGCATTTTAAAAATAGGTGCCGATAGGCATTTCAGATATAGAAGCCGATAGGCATTTCAAATATAGGTGCCGATAGGCATTCCAGATATGGTTGCCGATAGGCATTTCAAATATAGGTGCTGATAGGAATTTCAGATGTAGTTTCCGATAGGCATTTCAAAAATAGGTGTCGATAGGCATTTCAGATATAGGTGTCGATAGGCATTTCAGATATAGGTGTCGATAGGCATTTCAGATATAGGTGTCGATAGGCATTTCAGATATAGGTGTCGATAGGCATTTCAGATATAGGTGTCGATAGGCATTTCAGATATAGGTGTCGATAGGCATTTCAGATATAGGTGTCGATAGGCATTTCAGATATAGGTGTCGATAGGCATTTCAGATATAGGTGCCGATAGGCATTTCAGATATAGTTGCCGATTGGCATTTTAAAAATAGGTGCCGATAGGCATTTCAGATATAGAAGCCGATAGGCATTTCAAATATAGGTGCCGATGGGCATTCCAGATATAGTTGCTGATAGGCATTTCAAATATAGGTGCTGATAGGCATTTCAGATGTAGTTTCCGATAGGCATTTGAAAAATAGGTGTCGATAGGCATTTCAGATATAGGTGCCGATAGGCATTTCAGATATAGTTGCCTATTGGCATTTTAAAAATAGGTGCCGATAGACATTTCAGATATAGAAGCCGATAGGCATTTCAAATATAGGTGCCGATAGGCATTCCAGATATAGTTGCCGATAGGCATTTCAAATATAGGAGCTGATAGGCATTTCAGATGTAGTTTCCGATAGGCATTTCAAAAATAGGTGTCGATAGGCATTTCAGATATAGGTGTCGATAGGCATTTCAGATATAGGTGTCGATAGGCATTTCAGATATAGGTGTCGATAGGCATTTCAGATATAGGTGTCGATAGGCATTTCAGATATAGGTGTCGATAGGCATTTCAGATATAGGTGTCGATAGGCATTTCAGATATAGGTGCCGATAGGCATTTCAGATATAGTTGCCGAATGGCATTTTAAAAATAGGTGCCGATAGGCATTTCAGATATAGAAGCCGATAGGCATTTCAAATATAGGTGCCGATAGGCTTTCCAGATATGGTTGCCGATAGGCATTTCAAATATAGGTGCTGATAGGCATTTCAGATGTAGTTTCCGATAGGCATTTCAAAAATAGGTGTCGATAGGCATTTCAGATATAGGTGTCGATAGGCATTTCAGATATAGGTGTCGATAGGCATTTCAGATATAGGTGTCGATAGGCATTTCAGATATAGGTGTCGATAGGCATTTCAGATATAGGTGTCGATAGGCATTTCAGATATAGATGTCGATAGGCATTTCAGATATAGGTGTCGATAGGCATTTCAGATATAGGTGTCGATAGGCATTTCAGATATAGGTGCCGATAGGCATTTCAGATATAGTTGCCGATTGGCATTTTAAAAATAGGTGCCGATAGGCATTTCAGATATAGAAGCCGATAGGCATTTCAAATATAGGTGCCGATAGGCATTCCAGATATGGTTGCCGATAGGCATTTCAAATATAGGTGCTGATAGGCATTTCAGATGTAGTTTCCGATAGGCATTTCAAAAATAGGTGTCGATAAACATTTCAGATATAGGTGTCGATAGGCATTTCAGATATAGGTGTCGATAGGCATTTCAGATATAGGTGTCGATAGGCATTTTAGATATAGGTGTCGATAGGCATTTCAGATATAGGTGTCGATAGGCATTTCAGATAAAGGTGTCGATAGGCATTTCAGATATAGGTGTCGATAGGCATTTCAGATATAGGTGCCGATAGGCATTTCAGATATAGTGGCTGATTGGCATTTTAAAAATAGGTGCCGATAGGCATTTCAGATATAGAAGCCGATAGGCATTTCAAATATAGGTGCCGATAGGCATTCCAGATATGGTTGCCGATAGGCATTTCAAATATAGGTGCTGATAGGCAATTCAGATGTAGTTTCCGATAGGCATTTCAAAAATAGGTGTCGATAGGCATTTCAGATATAGGTGTCGATAGGCATTTCAGATATAGGTGTCGATAGGCATTTCAGTTATAGGTGTCGATAGGCATTTCAGATATAGGTGTCGATAGGCATTTCAGATATAGGTGTCGATAGGTATTTCAGATATAGGTGTCGATAGGCATTTCAGATATAGGTGCCGATAGGCATTTCAGATATAGTTGCCGATTGGCATTTTAAAAATAGGTGCCGATAGGCATTTCAGATATAAAAGCCGATAGGCATTTCAAATATAGGTGCCGATAGGCATTCCAGATATGGTTGCCGATAGGCATTTCAAATATAGGTGCTGATAGGCACTTCAGATGTAGTTTCCGATAGGCATTTCAAAAATAGGTGTCGATAGGCATTTCAGATATAGGTGTCGATAGGCATTTCAGATATAGGTGTCGATAGGCATTTCAGATATAGGTGTCTATAGGCATTTCAGATATAGGTGTCGATAGGCATTTCAGATATAGGTGTCGATAGGCATTTCAGATATAGGTGTCGATAGGCATTTCAGATATAGGTGCCGATAGGCATTTCAGATATAGTTGCCGATTGGCATTTTAAAAATAGGTGCCGATAGGCATTTCAGATATAGAAGCCGATAGGCATTTCAAATATAGGTGCCGATAGGCATTCCAGATATGGTTGCCGATAGGCATTTCAAATATAGGTGCTGATAGGCATTTCAGATGTAGTTTCCGATAGGCATTTCAAAAATTGGTGTCGATAGGCATTTCAGATATAGGTGTCGATAGGCATTTCAGATATAGGTGTCGATAGGCATTTCAGATATAGGTGTCGATAGGCATTTCAGATATAGGTGTCGATAGGCATTTCAGATATAGGTGTCGATAGGCATTTCAGATATAGGTGTCGATAGGCATTTCAGATATAGGTGCCGATAGGCATTTCAGATATAGTTGCCGATTGGCATTTTAAAAATAGGTGCCGATAGGCATTTCAGATATAGAAGCCGATAGGCATTTCAAATATAGGTGCCGATAGGCATTCCAGGTATGGTTGCCGATAGGCATTTCAAATATAGGTGCTGATAGGCATTTCAGATGTAGTTTCCGATAGGCATTTCAAAAATAGGTGTCGATAGGCATTTCAGATATAGGCGTCGATAGGCATTTCAGATATAGGTGTCGATAGGCATTTCAGATATAGGTGTCGATAGGCATTTGAGATATAGGTGTCGATAGGCATTTCAGATATAGGTGTCGATAGGCATTTGAGATATAGGTGTCGATAGGCATTTCAGATATAGGTGTCGATAGGCATTTCAGATATAGGTGCCGATAGGCTTTTCAGATATAGTTGCCGATTGGCAGTTTAAAAATAGGTGCCGATAGGCATTTCAGATATAGAAGCCGATAGGCATTTCAAATATAGGTGCCGATAGGCATTCCAGATATGGTTGCCGATAGGCATTTCAAATATAGGTGCTGATAGGCATTTCAGATGTAGTTTCCGATAGGCATTTCAAAAATAGATGTCGATAGGCATTTCAGATATAGGCGTCGATAGGCATTTCAGATATAGGTGTCGATAGGCATTTCAGATATAGGTGTCGATAGGCATTTGAGATATAGGTGTCGATAGGCATTTCAGATATAGGTGTCGATAGGCATTTCAGATATAGGTGTCGATAGGCATTTCAGATATAGGTGTCGATAGGCATTTCAGATATAGGTGCCGATAGGCTTTTCAGATATAGTTGCCGATTGGTATTTTAAAAATAGGTGCCGATAGGCATTTCAGATATAGAAGCCGATAGGCATTTCAAATATAGGTGCCGATAGGCATTCCAGATATGGTTGCCGATAAGCATTTCAAATATAGGTGCTGATAGGCATTTCAGATGTAGTTTCCGATAGGCATTTCAAAAATAGGTGTCGATAGGCATTTCAGATATAGGTGTCGATAGGCATTTCAGATATAGGTGTCGATAGGCATTTCAGATATAGGTGTCGATAGGCATTTCAAATATAGGTGCTGATAGGCATTTCAGATGTAGTTTCCGATAGGCATTTCAAAAATAGGTGTCGATAGGCATTTCAGATATAGGTGTCGATAGGCATTTCAGATATAGGTGTCGATAGGCATTTCAGATATAGGTGTCGATAGGCATTTCAGATATAGGTGTCGATAGGCATTTCAGATATAGGTGTCGATAGGCATTTCAGATATAGGTGTCGATAGGCATTTCAGATATAGGTGTCGATAGGCATTTCAGATATAGGTGTCGATAGGCATTTCAGATATAGGTGCCGATAGGCATTTCAGATATAGTTGCCGATTGGCATTTTAAAAATAGGTGCCGATAGGCATTTCAGATATAGAAGCCGATAGGCATTTCAAATATAGGTGCCGATAGGCATTCCAGATATGGTTGCCGATAGGCATTTCAAATATAGGTGCTGATAGGCATTTCAGATGTAGTTTCCGATAGGCATTTCAAAAATAGGTGTCGATAGGCATTTCAGATATAGGTTTTGATAGGCATTTCAGATATAGGTGTCGATAGGCATTTCAGATATAGGTGTCGATAGGCATTTCAGATAGAGGTGTCGATAGGCATTTCAGATATAGGTGTCGATAGGCATTTCAGATATAGGTGTCGATAGGCATTTCAGATATAGGTGCCGATAGGCATTTCAGATATAGGTGCCGATAGGCATTTCAGATATAGTTGCCGATTGGCATTTTAAAAATAGGTGCCGATAGGCATTTCAGATATAGAAGCCAATAGGCATTTCAAATATAGGTGCCGATAGGCATTCCAGATATGGTTGCCGATAGGCATTTCAAATATAGGTGCTGATAGGCATTTCAGATGTAGTTTCCGATGGGCATTTCAAAAATAGGTGTCGATAGACATTTCAGATATAGGTGTCGATAGGCATTTCAGATATAGGTGTCGATAGGCATTTCAGATATAGGTGTCTATAGGCATTTCAGATATAGGTGTCGATAGGCATTTCAGATATAGGTGTCGATAGGCATTTCAGATATAGGTGTCGATAGGCATTTCAGATATAGGTGTCGATAGGCATTTCAGATATAGGTGCCGATAGGCATTTCAGATATAATTGCCGATGGGCATTTTAAAAATAGGTGCCGATAGGCATTTCAGATATAGAAGCCGATAGGCATTTCAAATATAGGTGCCGATAGGCATTCCAGATATGGTTGCCGATAGGCATTTCAAATATAGGTGCTGATAGGCATTTCAGATGTAGTTTCCGATAGGCATTTCAAAAATAGATGTCGATAGGCATTTCAGATATAGGTGTCGATAGGCATTTCAGATATAGGTGTCGATAGGCATTTCAGATATAGGTGTCGATAGGCATTTCAGATATAGGTGTCGATAGGCATTTCAGATATAGGTGTCGATAGGCATTTCAGATATAGGTGTCGATAGGCATTTCAGATATAGGTGTCGATAGGCATTTCAGATATAGGTGTCGATAGGCATTTCAGATATAGAAGCCGATAGGCATTTTAAATATAGGTGCCTATAGGCATTCCAGATATGGTTGCCGATAGGCATTTCAAATATGGGTGCTGATAGGCATTTCAGATGTAGTTTCCGATAGGCATTTCAAAAATAGGTGTCGATAGGCATTTCAGATATAGGTGTCGATAGGCATTTCAGATATAGGTGTCGATAGGCATTTCAGATATAGGTGTCGATAGGCATTTCAGATATAGGTGTCGATAGGCATTTCAGATATAGGTGTCGATAGGCATTTCAGATATAGGTGTCGATAGGCATTTCAGATATAAGTGTCGATAGGCATTTCAGATATAGGTGTCGATAGGCATTTCAGATATAGGTGTCGATAGGCATTTCAGATATAGGTGTCGATAGGCATTTCAGATATAGGTGCCGATAGGCATTTCAGATATAGTTGCCGATTGGCATTTTAAAAATAGGTGCCGATAGGCATTTTAGATATAGAAGCCGATAGGCATTTCAAATATAGGTGCCGATAGGCATTTCAGATATAGGTGTCGATAGGCATTTCAGATATAGGTGTCGATAGGCATTTGAGATATAGGTGTCGATAGGCATTTCAGATATAGGTGTCGATAGGCATTTGAGATATAGGTGTCGATAGGCATTTCAGATATAGGTGTCGATAGGCATTTCAGATATAGGTGCCGATAGGCTTTTCAGATATAGTTGCCGATTGGCAGTTTAAAAATAGGTGCCGATAGGCATTTCAGATATAGAAGCCGATAGGCATTTCAAATATAGGTGCCGATAGGCATTCCAGATATGGTTGCCGATAGGCATTTCAAATATAGGTGCTGATAGGCATTTCAGATGTAGTTTCCGATAGGCATTTCAAAAATAGGTGTCGATAGGCATTTCAGATATAGGTGTCGATAGGCATTTCAGATATAGGTGTCGATAGGCATTTCAGATATAGGTGTCGATAGGCATTTCAGATATAGGTGTCGATAGGCATTTCAGATATAGGTGTCGATAGGCATTTCAGATGTAGGTGTCGATAGGCATTTCAGATATAGGTGTCGATAGGCATTTCAGATATAGGTGCCGATAGGCATTTCAGATATAGTTGCCGATTGGCATTTTAAAAATAGGTGCCGATAGGCATTTCAGATATAGAAGCCGATAGGCATTTCAAATATAGGTGCCGATAGGCATTCCAGATATGGTTGCCGATAGGCATTTCAAATATAGGTGCTGATAGGCATTTCAGATGTAGTTTCCGATAGGCATTTCAAAAATAGGTGTCGATAGGCATTTCAGATATAGGTGTCGATAGGCATTTCAGATATAGGTGTCGATAGGCATTTCAGATATAGGTGTCGATAGGCATTTCAGATATAGGTGTCGATAAGCATTTCAGATATAGGTGTCGATAGGCATTTCAGATATAGGTGTCGATAGGCATTTCAAATATAGGTGCTGATAGGCATTTCAGATGTAATTTCCGATAGGCATTTCAAAAATAGGTGTCGATAGGCATTTCAGATATAGGTGTCGATAGGCATTTCAGATATAGGTGTCGATAGGCATTTCAGATATAGGTGTCGATAGGCATTTCAGATATAGGTGTCGATAGGCATTTCAGATATAGGTGTCGATAGGCATTTCAGATATAGGTGTCGATAGGCATTTCAGATATAGGTGTCGATAGGCATTTCAGATATAGGTGTCGATAGGCATTTCAGATATAGGTGCCGATAGGCATTTCAGATATAGTTGCCGATTGGCATTTTAAAAATAGGTGCCGATAGGCATTTCAGATATAGAAGCCGATAGCCATTTCAAATATAGGTGCCGATAGGCATTCCAGATATGGTTGCCGATAGGCATTTCAAATATAGGTGCTGATAGGCATTTCAGATGTAGTTTCCGATAGGCATTTCAAAAATAGGTGTCGATAGGCATTTCAGATATAGGTGTCGATAGGCATTTCAGATATAGGTGTCGATAGGCATTTCAGATATAGGTGTCGATAGGCATTTCAGATATAGGTGTCGATAGGCATTTCAGATGTAGGTGTCGATAGGCATTTCAGATATAGGTGTCGATAGGCATTTCAGATATAGGTGTCGATAGGCATTTCAGATATATGTGCCGATAGGCATTTCAGATATAGTTGCCGATTGGCATTTTAAAAATAGGTGCCGATAGGCATTTTAGATATAGAAGCCGATAGGCATTTCAAATATAAGTGCCGATAGGCATTCCAGATATATTTGCCGATAGGCATTTCAAATATAGGTGCTGATAGGCATTTCAGATGTAGTTTCCGATAGGCATTTCAAAAATAGGTGTCGATAGGCATTTCAGATATAGGTGTCGATAGGTATTTCAGATATAGGTGTCGATAGGCATTTCAGATATAGGTGTCGATAGGCATTTCAGATATAGGTGTCGATAGGCATTTCAGATATAGGTGTCGATAGGCATTTCAGATATAGGTGTCGATAGGCATTTCAGATATAAGTGTCGATAGGCATTTCAGATATAGGTGCCGATAGGCATTTCAGATATAGTTGCCGATTGGCAGTTTAAAAATAGGTGCCGATAGGCATTTCAGATATAGAAGCCGATAGGCATTTCAAATATAGGTGCCGATAGGCATTCCAGATATGGTTGCCGATAGGCATTTCAGATATAGGTGTCGATAGGCATTTCAGATATAGGTGTCGATAGGCATTTCAGATATAGGTGTCGATAGGCATTTCAGATATAGGTGCCGATAGGCATTTCAGATATAGGTGCCGATAGGCATTTCAGATATAGTTGCCGATTGGCATTTTAAAAATAGGTGCCGATAGGCATTTCAGATATAGAAGCCGATAGGCATTTCAAATATAGGTGCCGATAGGCATTCCAGATATGGTTGCCGATAGGCATTTCAAATATAGGTGCTGATAGGCATTTCAGATGTTGTTTCCGATAGGCATTTCAAAAATAGGTGTCGATAGGCATTTTAGATACAGGTGTCGATAGGCATTTCAGATATAGGTGTCGATAGGCATTTCAGATATAGGTGTCGATAGGCATTTCAGATATGGTTGCCGATAGGCATTTCAGATATAGGTGTCGATAGGCATTTCAGATATAGGTGTCGATAGGCATTTCAGATATAGGTGTCGATAGGCATTTCAGATATAGGTGCCGATAGGCATTTCAGATATAGTTGCCGATTGGCATTTTAAAAATAGGTGCCGATAGGCATTTCAGATATAGAAGCCGATAGGCATTTCAAATATAGGTGCCGATAGGCATTCCAGATATGGTTGCCGATAGGCATTTCAAATATAGGTGCTGATAGGCATTTCAGATGTAGTTTCCGATAGGCATTTCAAAAATAGGTGTCGATAGGCATTTCAGATATAGGTGTCGATAGGCATTTCAGATATAGGTGTCGATAGGCATTTCAGATATAGGTGTCGATAGGCATTTCAGATATAGGTGTCGATAGGCATTTCAGATATAGGTGTCGATAGGCATTTCAGATATAGGTGTCGATAGGCATTTCAGATATAGGTGTCGATAGGCATTTCAGATATAGGTGCCGATAGGCATTTCAGCTATAGTTGCCGATTGGCATTTTAAAAATAGGTGCCGATAGGCATTTCAGATATAGAAGCCGATAGGCATTTCAAATATAGGTGCCGATAGGCATTCCAGATATGGTTGCCGATAGGCATTTCAAATATAGGTGCTGATAGGCATTCCAGATGAAGTTTCCGATAGGCATTTCAAAAATAGGTGTCGATAGGCATTTCAGATATAGGTGTCGATAGGCATTTCAGATATAGGTGTCGATAGGCATTTCAGATATAGGTGTCGATAGGCATTTCAGATATAGGTGTCGATAGGCATTTCAGATATAGGTGTCGATAGGCATTTAAGATATAGGTGTCGATAGGCATTTCAGATATAGGTGTCTATAGGCATTTCAGATATAGGTGTCGATAGGCATTTCAGGTATAGGTGCCGATAGGCATTTTAGATATAGTTGCCGATTGGCATTTTAAAAATAGGTGCCGATAGGCATTTCAGATATAGAAGCCGATAGGCATTTCAAATATAGGTGCCGATAGGCATTCCGGATATGGTTGCCGATAGGCATTTCAAATATAGGTGCTGATAGGCATTTCAGATGTAGTTTCCCATAGGCATTTCAAAAATAGGTGTCGATAGGCATTTCAGATATAGGTGTCGATAGGCATTTCAGATATAGGTGTCGATAGGCATTTCAGATATAGGTGTCGATAGGCATTTCAGATATAGGTGTCGATAGGCATTTCAGATATAGGTGTCGATAGGCATTTCAGATATAGGTGTCGATAGGCATTTCAGATATAGGTGCCGATAGGCATTTCAGATATAGTTGCCGATTGGCATTTTAAAAATAGGTGCCGATAGGCATTTCAGATATAGAAGCCGATAGGCATTTCAAATATAGGTGCCGATAGGCATTCCAGATATGGTTGCCGATAGGCATTTCAAATATAGGTGCTGATAGGCATTTCAGATGTAGTTTCCGATAGGTATTTCAAAAATAGGTGTCGATAGGCATTTCAGATATAGGTGTCGATAGGCATTTCAGATATAGGTGTCGATAGGCATTTCAGATATAGGTGTCGATAGGCATTTTAGATATAGGTGTCGATAGGCATTTCAGATATAGGTGTCGATAGGCATTTCAGATATAGGTGTTTTTAGGCATTTCAGATATAGGTGTCGATAGGCATTTCAGATATAGGTGCCGATAGGCATTTCAGATATAGTTGCCGATTGGCATTTTAAAAATAGGTGCCGATAGGCATTTCAGATATAGAAGCCGATAGGCATTTCAAATATAGTAGCCGATAGGCATTCCAGATATGGTTGCCGATAGGCATTTCAAATATAGGTGCTGATAGGCATTTCAGATGTAGTTTCCGATAGGCATTTCAAAAATAGGTGTCGATAGGCATTTCAGATATAGGTGTCGATAGGCATTTCAGATATAGGTGTCGATAGACATTTCAGATATAGGTGTCGATAGGCATTTCAGATATAGGTGTCGATAGGCATTTCAGATATAGGTGCCGATAGGCATTTCAGATATAGTTGCCGATTGGCATTTTAAAAATAGGTGCCGATAGGCATTTCCGATATAGAAGCCGATAGGCATTTCAAATATAGGTGCCGATAGGCATTCCAGATATGGTTGCCGATAGGCATTTCAAATATAGGTGCTGATAGGCATTTCAGATGTAGTTTCCGATAGGCATTTCAAAAATAGGTGTCGATAGGCATTTCAGATATAGGTGTCGATAGGCATTTCAGATATAGGTGTCGATAGGCATTTCAGATATAGGTGTCGATAGGCATTTCAGATATAGGTCTCGATAGGAATTTCAGATATAGGTGACGATAGGCATTTCAGATATAGGTGTCGATAGGCATTTCAGATATAGGTGTCGATAGGCATTTCAGATATAGGTGCCGATAGGCATTTCAGATATAGTTGCCGATTGGCATTTTAAAAATAGGTGCCGATAGGCATTTCAGATATAGAAGCCGATAGGCATTTCAAATATAGGTGCCGATAGGCATTCCAGATATGGTTGCCGATAGGCATTTCAAATATAGGTGCTGATAGGCATTTCAGATGTAGTTTCCGATAGGCATTTCAAAAATAGGTGTCGATAGGCATTTCAGATATAGGTGTCGATAGGCATTTCAGATATAGGTGTCGATAGGCATTTCAGATATAGGTGTCGATAGGCATTTCAGATATAGGTGTCGATAGGCATTTCAGATATAGGTGTCGATAGGCATTTCAGATATAGGTGTCGATAGGCATTTCAGATATAGGTGTCGATAGGCATTTCAGATATAGGTGTCGATAGGCTTTTAAGATATAGGTGCCGATAGGCATTTCAGATATAGTTGCTGATTGGCATTTTAAAAATAGGTGCCGATAGGCATTTCAGATATAGAAGCCGATAGGCATTTCAAATATAGGTGCCGATAGGCATTCCAGATATGGTTGCCGATAGGCATTTCAAATATAAGTGCTGATAGGCATTTCAGATGTAGTTTCCGATAGGCATTTCAAAAATAGGTGTCGATAGGCATTTCAGATATAGGTGTCGATAGGCATTTCAGATATAGGTGTCGATAGGCATTTCAGATATAGGTGTCGATAGGCATTTCAGATATAGGTGTCGATAGGCATTTCAGATATAGGTATCGATAGGCATTTCAGATATAGGTGTCGATAGGCATTTCAGATATAGGTGTCGATAGGCATTTCAGATATAGTTGCCGATTGGCATTTTAAAAATAGGTGCCGATAGGCATTTCAGATATAGAAGCCGATAGGCATTTCAAATATAGGTGCCGATAGGCATTCCAGATATGGTTGCCGATAGGCATTTCAAATATAGGTGCTGATAGGCATTTCAGATGTAGTTTCCGATAGGCATTTCAAAAATAGGTGTCGATAGGCATTTCAGATATAGGTGTCGATAGGCATTTCAGATATAGGTGTCGATAGGCATTTCAGATATAGGTGTCGATAGGCATTTCAGATATAGGTGTCGATAGGCATTTCAGATATAGGTGTCGATGGGCATTTCAGATATAGGTGCCGATAGGCATTTCAGATATAGTTGCCGATTGGCATTTTAAAAATAGGTGCCGATAGGCATTTCAGATATAGAAGCCGATAGACATTTCAAATATAGGTGCCGATAGGCATTCCAGATATGGTTGCCGATAGGCATTTCAAATATAGGTGCTGATAGGCATTTCAGATGTAGTTTCCGATAGGCATTTCAAAAATAGGTGTCGATAAGCATTTCAGATATAGGAGTCGATAGGTATTTCAGATATAGGTGTCGATAGGCATTTCAGATATAGGTGTCGATAGGCATTTCAGATATAGGTGCCGATAGGCATTTCAGATATAGTTGCCGATTGGCATTTTAAAAATAGGTGCCGATAGGCATTTCAGATATAGAAGCCGATAGGCATTTCAAATATAGGTGCCGATAGGCATTCCAGATATGGTTGCCGATAGGCATTTCAAATATAGGTGCTGATAGGCATTTCAGATGTAGTTTCCGATAGGCATTTCAAAAATAGGTGTCGATAGGCATTTCAGATATAGGTGTCGATAGGCATTTCAGATATATGTGTCGATAGGCATTTCAGATATAGGTGTCGATAGGCATTTCAGATATAGGTGTCGATAGGCATTTCAGATATAGGTGTCGATAGGCATTTCAGATATAGGTGTCGATAGGCATTTCAGATATAGGTGTCGATAGGCATTTCAGATATAGGTGTCGATAGGCATTTCAGATATAGGTGTCGATAGGCATTTCAGATATAGGTGCCGATAGGCATTTCAGATATAGTTGCCGATTGGCATTTTAAAAATAAGTGCCGATAGGCATTTCAGATATAGAAGCCGATAGGCATTTCAAATATAGGTGCCGATAGGCATTCCAGATATGGTTGCCGATAGGCATTTCAAATATAGGTGCTGATAGGCATTTCAGATGTAGTTTCCGATAGGCATTTCAAAAATAGGTGTCGATAGGCATTTCAGATATAGGTGTCGATAGGCATTTCAGATATAGGTGTCGATAGGCATTTCAGATATAGGTGTCGATAGGCATTTCAGATATAGGTCTCGATAGGAATTTCAGATATAGGTGACGATAGGCATTTCAGATATAGGTGTCGATAGGCATTTCAGATATAGGTGTCGATAGGCATTTCAGATATAGGTGCCGATAGGCATTTCAGATATAGTTGCCGATTGGCATTTTAAAAATAGGTGTCGATAGGCATTTCAGATATAGAAGCCGATAGGCATTTCAAATATAGGTGCCGATAGGCATTCCAGATATGGTTGCCGATAGGCATTTCAAATATAGGTGCTGATAGGCATTTCAGATGTAGTTTCCGATAGGCATTTCAAAAATAGGTGTCGATAGGCATTTCAGATATAGGTGTCGATAGGCATTTCAGATATAGGTGTCGATAGGCATTTCAGATATAGGTGTCGATAGGCATTTCAGATATAGGTGTCGATAGGCATTTCAGATATAGGTGTCGATAGGCATTTCAGATATAGGTGTCGATAGGCTTTTCAGATATAGGTGCCGATAGGCATTTCAGATATAGTTGCTGATTGGCATTTTAAAAATAGGTGCCGATAGGCATTTCAGATATAGAAGCCGATAGGCATTTCAAATATAGGTGCCGATAGGCATTCCAGATATGGTTGCCGATAGGCATTTCAAATATAAGTGCTGATAGGCATTTCAGATGTAGTTTCCGATAGGCATTTCAAAAATAGGTGTCGATAGGCATTTCAGATATAGGTGTCGATAGGCATTTCAGATATAGGTGTCGATAGGCATTTCAGATATATGTGCCGATAGGCATTTCAGATATAGGTGTCGATAGGCATTTCAGATATAGGTGTCGATAGGCATTTCAGATATAGGTGTCGATAGGCATTTCAGATATAGGTGTCGATAGGCATTTCAGATATAGGTGTCGATAGGCATTTCAGATATAGGTGCCGATAGGCATTTCAGATATAGTTGCCGATTGGCATTTTAAAAATAGGTGCCGATAGGCATTTCAGATATAGAAGCCGATAGGCATTTCAAATATAGGTGCCGATAGGCATTCCAGATATGGTTGCCGATAGGCATTTCAAATATAGGTGCTGATAGGCATTTCAGATGTAGTTTTCGATAGGCATTTCAAAAATAGGTGTCGATAGGCATTTCAGATATAAGTGTCGATAGGCATTTCAGATATAGGTGTCGATAGGCATTTCAGATATAGGTGTCGATAGGCATTTCAGATATAGGTGTCGATAGGCATTTCAGATATAGGTGTCGATAGGCATTTCAGATATAGGTGTCGATAGGCATTTCAGATATAGGTGTCGATAGGCATTTCAGATATAGGTGTCGATAGGCATTTCAGATATAGGTGCCGATAGGCATTTCAGATATAGTTGCCGATTGGCATTTTAAAAATAGGTGCCGATAGGCATTTCAGATATAGAAGCCAATAGGCATTTCAAATATAGGTGCCGATAGGCATTCCAGATATGGTTGCCGATAGGCATTTCAAATATAGGTGCTAATAGGCATTTCAGATGTAGTTTCCGATAGGCATTTCAAAAACAGGTGCCGATAGGCATTTCAGATATAGGTGCCGATATGCATTTCAGATATAGTTGCCGATTGGCATTTTAAAAATAGGTGCCGATAGGCATTTTAGATGTAGAAGCCGATAGGTATTTCAAATATAGGTGTCGATAAGCATTTCAGATATGGTTGCCGATAGGCATTTCAAATATAGGAACTAATAGGCATTTCAGATGTAGTTTCCGATAGGCATTTCAAAAACAGGTGCCGATAGGCATTTCAGATATAGGTGCCGATAGGCATTTCAGATATAGTTGCCGATTGGCATTTTAAAAATAGGTGCCGATAGGCATTTTAGATGTAGTTTCCGATAGGCATTTCAAAAATAGGTGCCGATAGGCATTTCAGATATAGGTGTCGATAGGCATTTCAGATATAGGTGTCGATAGGCATTTCAGATATAGGTGTCGATAGGCATTTCAGATATAGGTGTCGATAGGCATTTCAGATATAGGTGTCGATAGGCTTTTCAGATATAGGTGCCGATAGGCATTTCAGATATAGTTGCTGATTGGCATTTTAAAAATAGGTGCCGATAGGCATTTCAGATATAGAAGCCGATAGGCATTTCAAATATAGGTGCCGATAGGCATTCCAGATATGGTTGCCGATAGGCATTTCAAATATAAGTGCTGATAGGCATTTCAGATGTAGTTTCCGATAGGCATTTCAAAAATAGGTGTCGATTTGCATTTCAGATATAGGTGTCGATAGGCATTTCAGATATAGGTGTCGATAGGCATTTCAGATATAGGTGTCGATAGGCATTTCAGATATAGGTGTCGATAGGCATTTCAGATATAGGTGTCGATAGGCATTTCAGATATAGGTGTCGATAGGCATTTCAGATATAGGTGTCGATAGGCATTTCAGATATAGGTGTCGATAGGCATTTCAGATATAGGTGCCGATAGGCATTTCAGATATAGTTGCCGATTGGCATTTAAAAAATAGGTGCCGATAGGCATTTCAGATATAGAAGCCGATAGGCATTTCAAATATAGGTGCCGATAGGCATTCCAGATATGGTTGCCGATAGGCATTTCAAATATAGGTGCTGATAGGCATTTCAGATGTAGTTTCCGATAGGCATTTCAAAAATAGGTGTCGATAGGCATTTCAGGTATAGGTGTCGATAGGCATTTCAGATATAGGTGTCGATAGGCATTTCAGATATAGGTGTCGATAGGCATTTCAGATATAGGTGTCGATAGGCATTTCAGATATAGGTGCCGATAGGCATTTCAGATATAGGTGTCGATAGGCATTTCAGATATAGGTGTCGATAGGCATTTCAGATATAGTTGCCGATTGGCATTTTAAAAATAGGTGCCGATAGGCATTTCAGATATAGAAGCCGATAGGCATTTCAAATATAGGTGCCGATAGGCATTCCAGATATGGTTGCCGATAGGCATTTCAAATATAGGTGCTGATAGGCATTTCAGATGTAGTTTCCGATAGGCATTTCAAAAATAGGTGTCGATAAGCATTTCAGATATAGGAGTCGATAGGTATTTCAGATATAGGTGTCGATAGGCATTTCAGATATAGGTGTCGATAGGAATTTCGGATATAGGTGCCGATAGGCATTTCAGATATAGTTGCCGATTGGCATTTTAAAAATAGGTGCCGATAGGCATTTCAGATATAGAAGCCGATAGGCATTTCAAATATAGGTGCCGATAGGCATTCCAGATATGGTTGCCGATAGGCATTTCAAATATAGGTGCTGATAGGCATTTCAGATGTAGTTTCCGATAGGCATTTCAAAAATAGGTGTCGATAGGCATTTCAGATATAGGTGTCGATAGGCATTTTAGATATAGGTGTCGATAGGCATTTTAGATATAGGTGTCGATAGGCATTTCAGATATAGGTGTCGATAGGCATTTCAGATATAGGTGTCGATAGGCATTTCAGATATAGGTGTCGATAGGCATTTCAGATATAGGTGTCGATAGGCATTTCAGATATAGGTGTCGATAGGCATTTCAGATATAGGTGTCGATAGGCATTTCAGATATAGGTGCCGATAGGCATTTCAGATATAGTTGCCGATTGGCATTTAAAAAATAGGTGCCGATAGGCATTTCAGATATAGAAGCCGATAGGCATTTCAAATATAGGTGCCGATAGGCATTCCAGATATGGTTGCCGATAGGCATTTCAAATATAGGTGCTGATAGGCATTTCAGATGTAGTTTCCGATAGGCATTTCAAAAATAGGTGTCGATAGGCATTTCAGGTATAGGTGTCGATAGGCATTTCAGATATAGGTGTCGATAGGCATTTCAGATATAGGTGTCGATAGGCATTTCAGATATAGGTGTCGATAGGCATTTCAGATATAGGTGCCGATAGGCATTTCAGATATAGGTGTCGATAGGCATTTCAGATATAGGTGTCGATAGGCATTTCAGATATAGTTGCCGATTGGCATTTTAAAAATAGGTGCCGATAGGCATTTCAGATATAGAAGCCGATAGGCATTTCAAATATAGGTGCCGATAGGCATTCCAGATATGGTTGCGGATAGGCATTTCAAATATAGGTGCTGATAGGCATTTCAGATGTAGTTTCCGATAGGCATTTCAAAAATAGGTGTCGATAGGCATTTCAGATATAGGTGTCGATAGGCATTTCAGATATAGGTGTCGATAGGCATTTCAGATATAGGTGTCGATAGGCATTTCAGATATAGGTGTCGATAGGCATTTCAGATATAGGTGTCGAAAGGCATTTCAGATATAGGTGCCGATAGGCATTTCAGATAAAGTTGCCGATTGGCATTTTAAAAATAGGTGCCGATAGGCATTTCAGATATAGAAGCCGATAGGCATTTCAAATATAGGTGCCGATAGGCATTCCAGATATGGTTGCCGATAGGCATTTCAAATATAGGTGCTGATAGGCATTTCAGATGTAGTTTCCGATAGGCATTTCAAAAATAGGTGTCGATAAGCATTTCAGATATAGGAGTCGATAGGTATTTCAGATATAGGTGTCGATAGGCATTTCAGATATAGGTGTCGATAGGAATTTTGGATATAGGTGCCGATAGGCATTTCAGATATAGTTGCCGATTGGCATTTTAAAAATAGGTGCCGATAGGCATTTCAGATATAGAAGCCGATAGGCATTTCAAATATAGGTGCCGATAGGCATTCCAGATATGGTTGCCGATAGGCATTTCAAATATAGGTGCTGATAGGCATTTCAGATGTAGTTTCCGATAGGCATTTCAAAAATAGGTGTCGATAGGCATTTCAGATATAGGTGTCGATAGGCATTTTAGATATAGGTGTCGATAGGCATTTCAGATATAGGTGTCGATAGGCATTTCAGATATAGGTGTCGATAGGCATTTCAGATATAGGTGTCGATAGGCATTTCAGATATAGGTGTCGATAGGCATTTCAGATATAGGTGTCGATAGGCATTTCAGATATAGGTGTCGATAGGCATTTCAGATATAGGTGTCGATGGCATTTCAGATATAGGTGCCGATAGGCATTTCAGATATAGTTGCCGATTGGCATTTTAAAAATAAGTGCCGATAGGCATTTCAGATATAGAAGCCGATAGGCATTTCAAATATAGGTGCCGATAGGCATTCCAGATATGGTTGCCGATAGGCATTTCAAATATAGGTGCTGATAGGCATTTCAGATGTAGTTTCCGATAGGCATTTCAAAAATAGGTGTCGATAGGCATTTCAGATATAGGTGTCGATAGGCATTTCAGATATAGGTGTCGATAGGCATTTCAGATATAGGTGTCGATAGGCATTTCAGGTATAGGTCTCGATAGGAATTTCAGATATAGGTGACGATAGGCATTTCAGATATAGGTGTCGATAGGCATTTCAGATATAGGTGTCGATAGGCATTTCAGATATAGGTGCCGATAGGCATTTCAGATATAGTTGCCGATTGGCATTTTAAAAATAGGTGCCGATAGGCATTTCAGATATAGAAGCCGATAGGCATTTCAAATATAGGTGCCGATAGGCATTCCAGATATGGTTGCCGATAGGCATTTCAAATATAGGTGCTGATAGGCATTTCAGATGTAGTTTCCGATAGGCATTTCAAAAATAGGTGTCGATAGGCATTTCAGATATAGGTGTCGATAGGGATTTCAGATATAGGTGTCGATAGGCATTTCAGATATAGGTGTCGTAGGCATTTCAGATATAGGTGTCGATAGGCATTTCAGATATAGGTGTCGATAGGCATTTCAGATATAGGTGTCGATAGGCTTTTCAGATATAGGTGCCGATAGGCATTTCAGATATAGTTGCTGATTGGCATTTTAAAAATAGGTGCCGATAGGCATTTCAGATATAGAAGCCGATAGGCATTTCAAATATAGGTGCCGATAGGCATTCCAGATATAGTTGCCGAAAGGCATTTCAAATATAGGTGCTGATAGGCATTTCAGATGTAGTTTCCGATAGGCATTTCAAAAATAGGTGTCGATAGGCATTTCAGATATAGGTGTCGATAGGCATTTCAGATATAGGTGTCGATAGGCATTTCAGATATAGGTGTCGATAGGCATTTCAGATATAGGTGTCGATAGGCATTTCAGATATAGGTGTCGATAGGCATTTCAGATATAGGTGTCGATAGGCATTTCAGATATAGGTGCCGATAGGCATTTCAGATATAGTTGCCGATTGGCATTTTAAAAATAAGTGCCGATAGGCATTTCAGATATAGAAGCCGATAGGCATTTCAAATATAGGTGCCGATAGGCATTCCAGATATGGTTGCCGATAGGCATTTCAAAAATAGGTGTCGATAGGCATTTCAGATATAGGTGTCGATAGGCATTTCAGATATAGGTGTCGATAGGCATTTCAGATATAGGTGTCGATAGGCATTTCAGATATAGGTGTCGATAGGCATTTCAGATATAGGTGTCGATAGGCATTTCAGATATAGGTGTCGATAGGCATTTCAGATATAGGTGTCGATAGGCATTTCAGATATAGGTGTCGATAGGCATTTCAGATATAGGTGCCGATAGGCATTTCAGATATAGTTGCCGAATGGCATTTTAAAAATAGGTGCCGATAGGCATTTCAGATATAGAAGCCGATAGGCATTTCAAATATAGGTGCCGATAGGCTTTCCAGATATGGTTGCCGATAGGCATTTCAAATATAGGTTCTGATAGGCATTTCAGATGTAGTTTCCGATAGGCATTTCAAAAATAGGTGTCGATAGGCATTTCAGATATAGGTGTCGATAGGCATTTCAGATATAGGTGTCGATAGGCATTTCAGATATAGGTGTCGATAGGCATTTCAGATATAGGTGTCGATAGGCATTTCAGATATAGGTGTCGATAGGCATTTCAGATATAGGTGTCGATAGGCATTTCAGATAAATGGGGGCGATAGGCATTTCAGATATAGGTGCCGATAGGCATTTCAGATATAGTTGCCGATTGGCATTTTAAAAATAGGTGTCGATAGGCATTTCAGATATAGAAGCCGATAGGCATTTCAAATATAGGTGCCGATAGGCATTCCAGATATGGTTGCCGATAGGCATTTCAAATATAGGTGCTGATAGGCATTTCAGATGTAGTTTCCGATAGGCATTTCAAAAATAGGTGTCGATAAACATTTTAGATATAGGTGTCGATAGGCATTTCAGATATAGGTGTCGATAGGCATTTCAGATATAGGTGTCGATGGGCATTTCAGATATAGGTGTCGATAGGCATTTCAGATATAGGTGTCGATAGGCATTTCAGATATAGGTGTCGATAGGCATTTCAGATATAAGTGTCGATAGGCATTTCAGATATAGGTGTCGATAGGCATTTCAGATATAGGTGCCGATAGGAATTTCAGATATAGTTGCCGATTGGCATTTTAAAAATAGGTGCCGATAGGCATTTCGGATATAGAAGCCGATAGGCATTTCAAATATAGGTGCCGATAGGCATTCCAGATATGGTTGCCGATAGGCATTTCAAATATAGGTGCTGATAGGCATTTCAGATGTAGTTTCCGAAAGGCATTTCAAAAATAGGTGTCGATAGGCATTTCAGATATAGGTGTCGATAGGCATTTCAGATATAGGTGTCGATAGGCATTTCAGATATAGGTGTCGATAGGCATTTCAGATATAGGTGTCGATAGGCATTTCAGATATAGGTGTCGATAGGCATTTCAGATATAGGTGTCGATAGGCATTTCAGATATAGGTGTCGATAGGCATTTCAGATATAGGTGCCGATAGGCATTTCAGATATAGTTGCCGATTGGCATTTTAAAAATAGGTGCCGATAGGCATTTCAGATATAGAAGCCGATAGGCATTTCAAATATAGGTGCCGATAGGCATTCCAGATATGGTTGCCGATAGGCATTTCAAATATAGGTGCTGATAGGCATTTCAGATGTAGTTTCCGATAGGCATTTCAAAAATAGGTGTCGATAGGCATTTCAGATATAGGTGTCGATAGGCATTTCAGATATAGGTGTCGATAGGCATTTCAGATATAGGTGTCGATAGGCATTTCAGATATAGGTTTCGATAGGCATTTCAGATATAGGTGTCGATAGGCATTTCAGATATAGGTGTCGATAGGCATTTCAGATATAGGTGTCGATAGGCATTTCAGATATAGGTGCCGATAGGCATTTCAGATATAGTTGCTGATTGGCATTTTAAAAATAGGTGCCGATAGGCATTTCAGATATAGAAGCCGATAGGCATTTCAAATATAGGTGCCGATAGGCATTCCAGATATGGTTGCCGATAGGCATTTCAAATATAGGTGCTGATAGGCAATTCAGATGTAGTTTCCGATAGGCATTTCAAAAATTGGTGTCGATAGGCATTTCAAATATAGGTGTCGATAGGCATTTCAGATATAGGTGTCGATAGGCATTTCAGATATAGGTGTCGATAGGCATTTCAGATATAGGTGTCGATAGGCATTTCAGATATAGGTGTCGATAGGCATTTCAGATATAGGTGTCGATAGGCATTTCAGATATAGGTGTCGATAGGCATTTCAGATATAGGTGTCGATAGGCTTTTCAGATATAGGTGCCGATAGGCATTTCAGATATAGTTGCTGATTGGCATTTTAAAAATAGGTGCCGATAGGCATTTCAGATATAGAAGCCGATAGGCATTTCAAA
>JAVRKA010001173.1:0-22566 GCA_034508555.1 Venustoraphidia nigricollis | reverse complement strand
CTTGCTGTTATGGTAGGTGTTACCAAAACACCAAAATAATAGTCACAATCTAAACCAAGGGTGGCTAACCCGTGGCCCGCGGGCCGCATGCGACCTGCCTTGAATATTTTTCCGGCCTGCGAGATTCATCGCACTTTTACAAAATATATTTATTTTAAAGTTGCCTAAGTAGTGAAAATCAATGTATCAAAAAATACCTTATTTGCGCATCAAAATATATTGAAAAATTAACTGTCGAAATTATGAGAAAAAATTAAAGTCTTAAATACTAGTCTGAAAAAAAAAGAATTAAGCAAATTAAATAAATCCAACGCAATCAAGCACCGATTAACATATTTACATTAAAAATAAGCATTTTAAAAAATCTCACGTGAGATTAATGGTGGAGGGGGGGGGTCGAGATAAATCTCACGTCATCTTACCAAAGGGGAAGGGGGCAGGGGGGTCGAACAATCGCCAAAATCGCCTCACGTAATTAATGAATGTCCCCTTATGATGCATTTCCAAAATGGTCCTCAAGATCATTTGGGTTGACCACCCCTGATCTAAGCTGTTTTACAGATATAATACATATATATATGTCATATGTGCCATAATTGTTTTCGCTATTTTAACGTACCTGTTAAGAATTTGAGGGGGGCGTAAAATATTTCTGGTAATTTGACAGATGTTCTAATACAGTTGATGAATATTTGGGCAAAAAATTTTTTTGTTGCGTCACCGTCTAATGTTTTTTTAAATGGAAAATATAAGTTTCAGGGAACTTAGACTGTTCTTTTTTTATAACCTTAATAATCGTCAAAAGATTAAAAATAATATATGTACCTAAAAGAACATAGGTATGTCTTTAAAAATTTAATAATAATTAGTTTATGTTATGATTATTAAAGATTTAAATCGAATTTTAATAAAACTTATAAAGGTACTTCTTTACTTTCGAGATATGCAACTCGTTATTTTCAGCGCGGCAGTTTAAATTCTAAATGTAGGCAACTTTTAATACTAATAATTTATTTAATTTTTACTTAATTAATGGTTTATTTGTACAGAAATGCTTGAAATTTTACACAAAAACATATTATTCTAAAATTTATGAAGACTTTGAGAATTATTATAACTTTTCGGTAACTTTGGATGAAATGAAAAAATTTTAGATTTCACAAATACGTGACATGAAATCCTTATATAGTTACGAGCGTTGCTTTTTGTAAAACACAGAAATTTTAAAACTTAAATAATAGTATTTGTGTTTTTAAGAAATTATACAAGGTTGGACTAACGATTAGGTATTTACCTTAATATTTTTTGTATATAAAAATAATATTTCTGTACAAGCGTTTGTCAATCTATTCCGCCTAAACGGCTGAACCGATTTTGATGAAATTTTTTGTACTTATGGTCCGACCCGGTTTCGCCCGAGTGCGTTTTGGGTCCAATTTAGAATTTAAACTATCTACGGACTCTATTCCTCCAAACTGCTGGACCGATTTTAATGAAATTTTGTGTGTGCGTTTGCGTCGGTCCGTAGATAGTTTAAATTCTAAATTGGACCCGAAACGCACTCGGGCGAAACCGGGTCGGACCATAAGTACAAAAAATTTCATCAAAATCGGTTCAGCCGTTTAGGCGGAATAGATTGACAAACGCTTGTACAGAAATATTATTTTTATATACAAAAAAATATTAAATTTGTCGGAGACACATTTTTTTTCTAAATTTAATTTTAGAAATATTTTGAAAACAAAAAAAAAGTCTGCTCTTTTTTTGTTCTGAAGATCTGTCAAAAGGAAATTACCAAAACAATTTTGATTGAAAATTTAATATTTTTTTGTATATAAAAATAATATTTCTGTACAAGCGTTTGTCAATCTATTCCGCCTAAACGGCTGAACCGATTTTGATGAAATTTTTTGTACTTATGGTCCGACCCGGTTTCGCCCGTCATCTTACCAAAGGGGAAGGGGGGGGGGGGTCGAACAATCGCCAAAATCGACTCACGTAATTAATGAATGTCCCCTTATGATGCATTTCCAAAATGGTCCGTAAGATCATTTGGGTTGACCACCCCTGATCTAAACTGTTTTACAGATAATAATATGTCATATTTATTATTGTTGTGTTTCTTCTGGTGCACCCACTGGTGCACCACTATGTATTTTATGAACATGGCTGTACTGTTAAGTTTATAGTGTGTAAATTCTGTGGCTTGGTCGCAAAAGTGCCTAACTACAAAAACGTAGTTTTAAGGTAATTGGAGTTGAAGTTATTTTTTTCAAACTATTGTAAATCAGCGAAATTCTGTCCAAAATGTCTGATAATTGTAATACTGCTTTTTTAGCGCATATTTTTTGATTTTTTGTAAAAAAAAATAAAATTCTTAAAAAATCCAGAAGTTTTTGTCACATAGGCCCCAGAAAATGTATATGGTGTTACATAGGCCTATGCAATAGGGCACTAAAACTAGCATATAGGCCCCAAATAATGTACTTTGGCCCTTTCTTTAAATGTAGTTGCACTTAAGCCCTTTTATAAGAGGTACTTTGTATAAAAAGTAAGCGATTTTCACCTACCCTTTTTTAGATATTTGAAAATTAATAATAGTATATGATAAAATATTATTAAATAAGACAATACCGCTTAGAAAACACATATTGAGAAATTCATGGTTGTAGTTAAAATGTAAAACACTTCTACAAAAATATTGGTTTTATTCGAATAAGAATTAAAAATACAAAAATAAACAATAGTATTTATTGTAACACGAAAACCGTGCAGATGAAAATAAAATTCTTAGGACATCGTGATGACAAAATAAGTATAATTAATCTATAATTTCCAATATTAATTCTGTAGGACAAACATCGTCGTCATTTTTTGATTCATCACTCTTCAAATTTGAATAAAATAATCTGCTTTTTGGATGTATAAATGGTAATAAGCTTAAGATATCTTCCAGTTTTTTTCTTTTTGTTTCGATTCCATAACCAATGTGACACTTAGGTCTTCTTACAAAATGTACAAATCTATTTAAAAAAGGCCTATGTTAACATAGGCCACCGACAATTACCGTCACATTTTACTAAGTCGCAGTTAGCACTTTCTTGATATAAAATTATTATTACGAAAAGGGCCTAAGAGTAAATAGGCCCAATATTTAAGGGCTTATATGTCACTTAGGTTGTTTTTAAATATAGAAAAAAAATTATAAAAACACTTAGGCCCCAATATGAAGGGCCTAAAGTGAATATAAGCCTTTATTTCATTGACGTAGTCTCAGTTAGGATCTTTTTACATTTTTTATCTCGGTAAGCGTTAAAGATAATGAGATAGAACCTTTTTCATTGAAAAGAGCATGTCGACATTAGTAAGATAGGACCAATAAATCAAAAATGAAAAAAATGCACTTAGGCCCTTTTTCGATCAAGCCACAGAATTGTACTTGGTTATTTACGTATATTTAGGTTTTGACTTTTGATGAATGTGTTCCTAGTTTCAGTTAAGTCAAGTCCGTCGTCATTCATACGTGATTCTTTATTTTGTTCAATTAAAACGTTCTCTAATAATAATAATAATAAAGTAATATTACTATTTTACGTTTCTTTATAACAAAACTACGTTAACTATATCAGTTTCAAGTTACTGAAACAGTAACTGTTCGGGTGCTTGCAACCATTTGAAAATACATTTTTGCAAGGACTATCAGGGCGCTAAATGCTCCCGGTCAATTTGTAATTTAGTTCATGTCACGAAAGGAGAGGAACTAATATATCTACAAACAGAAAAGTGTACGTGTGTATGACCTATCATATGAACAAAACTTGTCCGCACAATAATTGTTCAAAATTACATTATTGCGCACAGTTAAACAAAATTAAGTGTCCAGTGTGTCTGGAAGAGATACCTCATTCCAAACTTCGCTCGGGTGTTTGTTGGAACCGACAGTGACTGTCGATAGAATTTCACTGTGCTGTCCTGTTTGCCGAACAGAAGGCGATATAATAGAACAATTATAAAAGTAAGTGTTTAACATAATATATGTACGTTATAGAACTACAGTACACTTTTAATTTACTGTTTTGTTTTCTTTTTCAGCCGTCGTTACTCTTGCTCGTTGAAAAGGCCATACTTTCATTACATAAAACAAATACAAAATGTATTACCTACATGGTTCAATTTTGAGACCATAATCCATATTATATGTGCAAAGAAAAAGACGTGCGCATAGAAAATGGAAATATTTGTATCGTTAAATACCGTGGCGGTACACGAACAAGTGATGAAATAAACATGATTGATCCCGAAAAGAAAAAAAATGTCAACAAACATACGTCAGAATCATCTAATAATGCCGACGATTCAAATGCAAAACTTGACAATATATTTATTTCGAATGACGATGGGACAGACATTTATATTAACGATTCGCTTCCTAACATATCGTATGGTGTCGACGAAAACGAGTCTATCAACTGCAATACCGAAGTATACGCCAATGTCACCGAAAACAGATCGGACAGATTACAAGACACGAGCGCACTTGATTTACCGGATGATAAAAACCCTTCCGCTTCGAGTGACAGCGATTCACTGGATTTGGGTAAATTCTCAAAACCTTTTCTAAATAAACGAAACACGGTTCTATATTCTACAACTGCGAATTTTTATTGTTTTTAGAATTACATTTCAGGTCCCAAATTACTAGGATGTGGTCTACTCCGAAAAAAAAAATACTTCTTCCTGCTATTAAATGTGAAACAGTTGTAAAATCGACTACTGACTTACGAAAACGAACAGCAGATCGTGTTGACGATGAATAGGAGTTACCGGTCGATGAAAACGTTTCGGCTTCCAGTGACTCAGAACTGGGTAAATTTTCAAAAGCTTTTCTAAACAAACGAAACACAAACCGATTTAATATTTTTGTATCTGTTTGATTTTCATATCTTATTGTTCACTGAAATTTTCTATTGTTTTTAGAACTAGATCTCAAACCGCAAATTATTAGAAGAACTTGGAGTGCTCCAGAGAAATTTGCGGCGAGAAAATACTTGTCTGGTTATATTCGAAATCGAAAAATCCTCCCTTTAAATGAATGCGAAATGATTGTCAAATCTGATAATAACTTACAAAAATGAACTGCAATGCAGCTTCGTTTATGGATAAATAATGAAATCAACAAACACAAATCGAAAGGTACGTACAGTATGCTTTTCATTGTAAACACTTGTTCGTGGACCCTGTGCTCATTCCCATCGGAACGTGAAACCTTCTTACCTTTTCATTGAGCATTTGGTCCTCGGTAAATTAAGTTTTGGCTGCAGTGAAACTATGCTAAATGAAATCTCACTAAGTTAAAAACTACCATAACTTTTTATAATATTATAACTTTTAAATAGTATATTCTTAATATTTTTTCTCTCCAGATAAGACTCGCAACACATGGTCTACACCAGAAAGGACAGTTGCGCGAAAACTTTTTGATACTGAGATAGCTACAGGAAAGGTTCCGAATTCGCAGAAATGCTTCGACACGATAACAAAGCATAGTGAATTGAAAAAACGAACTGTCGCTCATGTAAAATCCTGGGTACAAGCCGAATCGAAACGACAGAGAAAATCAGCAGTATCTCATCAGCAAAATTAATAGTCGATGCCGAGTTCAGTGTCTCGGCCGAGTACTCGTATGTAAATAAACCGTAAGCCTTGTTTACTCGTGTAAACAAGGCTTACGGTTTATTTACATATTTCGTCAACAATTGCATGTACAATATTTTAATACGTGTTTTTTTTAAATATGTTAAGACTGAAATAAGAAATACCTATTTTTGTTTTATCATTTCGTTAATAAATTTGTTTATTTCTGTTATCAAATATTAGATTTCGTTGTTAATTAGTCATAATACGCATTCCGCAATGTAGATGCTACGTCAAAATAAATAATAAATAAAAATGTATGAAAAAATTAAAGATATATTCTGTTGTCTAGTTTTTTATTAAAAAAAGCAAATATATCAATTTTACATTAAAACATAAACAGAGTAATTTACAGAATCGTTGTTGGTTTCGGGCCCTATATTTGCAGACATTGTTGAACATCCATTGTTGGATAGTACTTGAATAACCTGTGAATATGAGAACATAATTTTAATACAATACTCTCAATTATCACTGATCTATTAATACTTATTACTAAGATCGTTTCGAGTTAATTTTTTCGATGAAATTATTCGAATGGAAAGGTATTTCCATCGATATGAAAATTTTCCAATGTCAATAGATGAAAATGTTTTGCATCGTCAGTACGGACGTTTTAACGCTTGTCGACGAATCTCATGTAAATCTAATATTCGACATGGGTTTGATATGTTGTTAGAGTGAAAAGATTCAGTTTACATGATATCGGGAGCCTTGGCGATAATTTGACAAAGTAACTAGTACCGTTTAAAAAGAATTGACATAACAACGCTTTGATTATCTGGAAATAAACACTTATAAAAATAAATATTTACCTTTATTTAATGTTGTTCAAATGTTCCTTGTATATAAAAAGATCAAATTTGCGGGCAGTTTCTATAAGATGTATTACGTTCATAAACGTATCAGAATATTCAAATGTATATTTGAGTTGTCGCGTAATTTTCGTCTTTCTACGTTAATAAATGACTGAAAATAATTAAATTTATTTTTTGTGTAAATTATATTAATAATTCACTTTTTTATAGAATTATATGAATTTTACTTACATTTATTCTTGACTACTTACTTCCCTTTTCTTTATGTGTGAAACCTAACCATACTTCATTTAGAAATTTTTACGGTTTTTGACAGTAAAAAATATTATTTTATTATGAAATACCCCATACTCCAATAGATTCCTGCAAAGGTTGCATACTTTTTGTCATAAAAAACCGCTGAAATAATACTCGCAGTGACCTCTCATTTCACAAAATGGTTCTATGTAGTTTTAATTTTTATCAATAGACGTCTCAGGGTGAAGCTCCCAAAGTTGACAATCAAACGATTTTGTTCATTGGGTGCCGCTCCCTTAAGACGGCAAAAGAGCCCAAACGATATATTAAATGATTATCCGAGCTCCCAAACTGTATGCCACACATACTTATAGGTATATATGTGTGCGGGCTATAACTTTCGAAGAAGTTAATTTATTTTAACAAAATTTGGCACACATGTTGGAATCCATCACCGCACGAAGCCTATTTAAAATGGGCCCAATCGGGCCATTTTAAGGGTAGTTTTTAGGGGTTGAAAAATGTTTTTGGGGCCCAAAATACCGAAAAAATTCTCCGAATCGTTTCAAAATTGAAATTTAACCCTCCGGTAGTACTTAAAAAGTGTCCCTAAAATTTTAATAAAATCGGCCCGACAGGACCGGACTTACAAATTTTATGAAAACACTAGTTTGCAGATAGTGAATTATTTACTGAAAGTTGCATATAATTTGGTATAGAGGTTCGATTGATAATAATATTGCAATTAAGAAAAAAAATGTTATTTTAAGGGCTGTATTAAAGAGTAAAATTTTTTTTTACCCAAAAACCAACTTAAGTTCGCATAATAAAGCCACACTGCCTGTATCAGCAAATACACTATATTGTCGGCAGGGTTTTGGCACTGCGACCCGGGTTTTATTTTATCTGTGTTCTTCTTCGGTGGCAAAATTTTCTTTAGTAAAGTGGACCTGTATAATTTGAAAATAGGTAAACACAGCACATCGGCCTTGTCAATGTGTTATTATTTGAAATAAACTTATTTCCTACACACTGCTATGAACTATTCACAGACAGGTCATTATATAACTGGCGCTCCTAGTGGTGAAGTTTGGCAGTGCACATCTGCATTAAAGGCGTTGATGCAAAATTTAATTTAAAAGAATTTGTCATATTTTAATGTTATTTCTTTTTATTTAAAAAAATAAAACTTATAAAATACGCTACGGCTACGCCACCGACCTATACAATGACATAAGTTCGCGTCTATCCGTGTAAGTCAAGTTTTGAACAAATTAGGAAGCAATACTTTTTTATTTTATATTATTTTTTCTCATTTATCATATCCAAATAAAACAAATCTATTCTCTCTATTCTTGTTAAGTTAATTTAATTTGAAATTAGTCAGGGTCCTTAAAGTATAGATGCATGTCCTGCAGGCGTGAAAACTTTCTATTAAAAAAATTGAATATTCGATAGGTGGTTACAGGTTGCGCCGTCCTCTGGGGTACAAAACTGTTATTTCAAGCGACGCGAAATCTGATTATTTTTAAATTCAAAAGACAATTGCTCAGGATAACAATAAGCGACTGATCAAGAGTTCTAACCGCCCTAGGCTAATTATGAGGACGCGCCCCCGCCAGGTGTGTTACGGAGTAACAAGTCAGTGTTTGTTTTACGCGCGCTTTTTAAAATTTCAAAATTTATTGTTAAAATCAGGGGCTCTCAAGCGCATTTAGTTTTAGTGTTTTGTCTCGGTCTAGTTGAAATATGTAGGGTAGATGTAAAGATGCTAGATTAGTGCATGCGAAGACACGATTTTAGCGCCCCCTCCCCTGATCCTTGCGCCCTAGGATGCAGCCTAATTAGCCTAAGGGTTAATTAGGGCCTGATGACAATGAACCTAAATCCGGCTCTGGGTAAAGGAAAAAGGTATTAAAAACTAATTTTACTTTCCTGTTGCATTACTTTATTTGATCCAACATAAATTCATATCACAACGATATTACAAAAATTAAACGGAAAATGTGGCAAAGTAAGGTGTTTATTCAATATTTAACCGCGTTTTTTACCACCTGGTTTGCTGATTTCAACATTAATATCAGCACAAGTGGTTCCGGTATCATGTTTCACGTTCAACATAATGCTGACTTTTCCAGCAGCCATACCTAGCTTATTCTTATATTGGCTAATGTCGATTTTCTTTTTTCCATCTCCACAAACAGTGACCTAAAATATGGATAAAACGAAAATAAAACATTTCTGTAAATTTAAATGTTGTTTGTTTGATCTTACCTCAGGCGCTGGACATTCTTTGACAGGGAAATCTAAAGCTTCCATCATAGGACCTAATAAATCAGACGATTGTTGTACAGCTTCACACATGTCAAGTTCACCTTCTATCGGTGGCAGAGGCGCTTTAACAATTTTGTATGTACCCTATAATATAAAATGAACACAACTAATAATGATAATAATAATCTATTTCGTTACAATTGACTATATGTTTGTAACATGTCATTTACAGATTTACATGTAAAATTCATTTAGTTTATAAAATTCTTCGGTTATCAGTTCATTCCTTATTACTTCCTTGAAGCGAGAAAGGGTCTCAATGTTTTTTTATTTTTGCTTGTAAATTATTATATATCTTTAAACAGTTATAAAGCGCACCTCCCTCGAAGGAAGTTAAGGAATGAGCTGGCAAACTGAAGTCATTTGCCTCCCTAATGTTAAGATCATGGTTTAATTTATAATTATCAAAAAGCAAAGGATTTTTCCTAACAAACATAAGGCATTCGTAGATGGACACACTGGGAAGCGTCATAAGACCATGTCTCCTAAATACCCCTCTACAGGAATCTCGAGCTCTTAAGCCCGCTAATATCCTTACGGCATATTTTTGTAATTTAAAAATTACGTCAGTGTTTGCAGCTCCCCAGAAAATGATGCCGTATCTAAGTCTAATATGTGATCACGCAGTTTTTTTTTAGTTTATTCAGCCATAACTGTTTGAAAGGTAAAGAGAATGATTGGTCCCATATATTTTTTAATCGATTAAATTGACTTCAAAAAAGAAAAAAAAAGAAGCTAACCTATACTAAGGTTAGCTCATATCTCCAGCATTTATGAACCGACTTTGATGATTCTTTTTCAATTAATGGGGCATACATTCAGGCTGGTCTCACAAAAACTTTAATTAAATTGGCTCAGTCATTTTTTTCTAATTTAGTAATAAAATATTGATGTCTCATTTTAATTAATTTGCAACATGTTTTCACACTTAAAGTTTGCGACACAGCCTCCCTGTCCCTCTCCCATTTTTTTATGAAATAGCTCTGTTCATGAGGCTTCGTTCACGTCAATGTCAATTTTAACAAAAACTTTATCTTTAACCTGAGAGTAGCAGAATAAAAGGTATCCAGTACAATGTACTTTATGCTTTGTCTGGGCATTAATTAATTAGTTATTAATTAGGTAACCAAGCTAATCAAAATCGATCCAGCAGTTACCCATTGATGCTATAGTACAAACAGACAAAAATTCAAAAACACGCTTTCGCTTTCTGTGTGTCACCAGTGCCGGATTAGCCACGTAGCAAGAGTAGCAAATGCTACGGGCCCCGCGAATTTGGGGGCCCCGCGCTCCAACGCCTGTCTGACCATAATAAAAAAATATTAATTTAGATAGGAGCGTAAAATATCTTACATGCCTTAAACGCGAAGCGCTTAGGCTATGCCTCACTTCCACTTGAAAATCTAAAACTCGATTTCTTCACGTTAAATCGTAAAAATAAGTAGGTATTTTACGAACTTTTTAACGTTAATGTTCTAATGTTTAATTATAATCGATATATTTAGACTAGCATCTATACCACATTTCTACCCTTCAAGCGGCCAGATTTTTATTTTTTACATAGGTATACATTTATTTTGCGAGTTTACGTAGCCGAGATTGTACTTTTTTAATCGATTTTAATATAATATCGATTATAAGTATTTCGAGAAAACAGGCGAACTATTTAAATTTTATTAACTCAGTCACGATCCAATCTACTGTGGTTGGTTGATTTATTATAAAATATAGATTCATTTGCTTAAAGAAGTCGATATTGAAAGTGTTATCTCTAAATTTGCTCATATTAACAGTTTTGTAACAGTTTTGTTTTTATTTAATACCCTAAACTTGAGAACCTAAAGCAAACCAAGGGCCCCTTGACAGAATTTGCTCCAGGCCCCGCGCTGGCTTAATCCGACACTGTGTGTCACACAGCATACCCAGAAAGTGCAAAAAAGACATTCCAGACAGACGTTCCGTCACTATTTTGTGAGTTTTGATGATACTTACGACAGCCGTGGCAAATCCTTTCGTGTAGAGACATCCGGTTGGAATTATGTTGCAGTCAGCATCCAGTTCTACGTTAAAATCTTTAATTTTCACTACATCATCGTCTCCACAATTTTTTATGTGATTTACTTTCAGCGTGTATCCATTCTAAAATATAAAACATTTTTTAAACCCAAAACTCGATTTGTCAAAAATAACATAGTACGTATGCAGTAAATTAAATATTATTTATTGTTCATTCTCATTTAATTTGTATAACGAACAATTAATTCCATGTAAAGAATAAATATTATCGTATCAAAATGTTGTTTTATTATTTGCAAATATATTTAATTTTGCTCATCATACTATGGCTAATTTCATTTTTTAAATAACGTGCCACTGGCCAGTATTTTTTATAATAAAAATAACACAATGAAAGATACTGCGGCGATTTTAACAAACGCCGAACCCGATTTGAATTATATTTAAAAACGCGCGCGACCCTTGTGAGTACGGCATTTTGAAATAAACTTTCAACCAGGTTTTATAAGACATTAGACATATAAATTGTTGAACTAGAACTAAACATTTTCTGGCATCGTTTTAAAATTGCATCCTCTCTAATATCTATAATTATATTAAATTAAGTAAGGTCGACTTTGAATATATATATTAAAGTTTTAGACTAATAAATAACCTACAGTACCACTTTCATGATTTTAAAATATAGTCGTACGTCAAAAATGGACAAATAACTAGACGTGGTTTCAGAAAATTAATTTTCGAAAAGTTTTCCATTGAAAACTATTTTTATTTTACAATATGTTCCTTGCGTACGTAACTGTTCTCTACATTATAGAATTAATTGCAATGAAGTTTGGGTAGGTTCGAGCTCCGATCCACCCAACCTATCCTCAGTGTCGAAACAAGCTGAGTAAGTCTGGGTTTAGAGCGGCAGATATGGAGATTGCACCACAAAATGTGAAAGATGTAGAATAATTTGTTCGAATAAGTCTATTTATACTGTATTTTTGATGTGAATATTTAACGATACTTCTTAAAAAATGTGGTATGGTTCGACTTCCAATTCTCTAAACCGCGACTGCGAATCTAAAAATATTGTATCTATTCCCAAAAAAAAATAGAGCACGAATATAGAGTGATTGCATGTAATTTTTGTATTATAAGAAAATGAAAATATACATCCTTTGAACAGAACTAAAACCTGAAAACAATGAACAATTCGTTGAAGCGTAGTAATAAATTTTCCAAACGCGACTCCATATTTATATATACAACGTTTTTCTAGATTATAATTCTATATTATCTCGTACAAATTTCCGTTCAAAATAAAGTTGTTTGACCACAACAATTTTTTACATTAAACTGACAAAAATTTAAACTTATTTGCTAGCATAGTCTTTAATATTTTTTGTTCCAATATATATTTTTAACGTGGAAGGAAAGTTTGGTTGAGGAACAGTTGAAAAAAAAATGAAGCTTTACCGATGTTTCGCTTGTGGCCTACGTTTCGGAAAATATATTTCCATCTTCAGGGCCTCAGGCTATTTCCCGAAACGTAGGTCACAAGCGAAACATCGGTAAAGCTTCTTTTTTTTCAACTGTTCCTCAACCAAACTTTCCTTCCACCTTATTTGCTAACATTTAATTTTTAAACTTTTCAAGCACTCCGATTAAGAATTAAAATGTTAAGATTTTTTTAATTTCCTATTATATTCATATAAACATGAAATACAACAAAAATGAAAAAAATAGTATAGTATGGAAATTGAAAAAACATTAATTTTTAAAATTGTGTATATAATTATTTTTAACCACAGATTGTTACGGCTACTTACACAGGCAAAAGTAACATCTATCGCACAATACAAAACTAGCACTGAAGCAAATATTCCAAACGACGACATTTCTGCAAGCTATAATTGTTGTCAAGTGAATCCTGAACAACCGATGTGCAACTGACTACGGCAATAATAAAGACATCCATTTATATTGACCTATGCTTAACTCATTATTGTTAACAAATAATAGCACATACACACACCCACACATGCGCGGTACTATTATAATTATCTATAACAGCTAAATCTGATTCTATCTTTTACCTATAATAAATTTTGCGATTCATTCGCTATTTGATGCAAAACAAGTATTTCATCACTCTAAAGATTCTGATTTGGAATCACTTTTCCAAACTTTTTTTTTATATCCACGCTTCTGTGCTTATTAGCGCTATTAGTCACAACTTTATTCTACGTTATTATTCAGAAGTTTTCTTCTGAGTAAAAATTAGAACTTAAGGCTGTCGGAACGCTCTGAATTTTAGCCAAAAATAGAGCTTCGGCTGTCAACTGACTGTAGACTTATTCGTGAACATTCTGCAAAAATTCTTCGTCTATAAGGAAGATAAAGGACAAATCTAGGTCTTTAATGGACTACTTTTGTAGTTTATGTACAATTTACTAGAAAAATTTTGGCATTAATTGTACCAAAAAAACACACGTTTTCAATGTCACACGTCGACCTTATTCGTACTTGTTTCACAAAACTGTTTTATCACAAACCTAAAGTGACTCTTCCTTTTTCGGAAAAGTTTTTTAAATCTTGAAAATATTTCCAAAAATTTGAGTAATCAACTGACAGCGGCACCCTTACAATAATATTTTTTAGCGTCGTAGTTGGCACCAGCCAAAAATTAAAACGTGCGGATGATTAGAGCAAGACAGAGCTAACGAAGGTCACACCCACAATATGTTTTTTGCCTACCTCGCCTCTTACCGCTGGGTTTCAGCACAAACTGTGTGAAAGTGACCCAACACTGTTAAGCATTCTTCAACCTTCATACCCTAAACATTCTTCCATTTGTACCTTATTTATACATTTTTCCCGCTAGAAAACACATATCAGACGGGGATACAATTCCTGGATGGAACAAATGGACAGTGAAAAGCGAGCACTAGATGGCTAGAGCCAAGGAAAATGACGCAAGGAGACACACATAAGGTAAGTTATTTCCAAATTTAAAAAGTTTGAAACAAAAAATGTTATTTGTCTAGGACATCATGTAAGATGATTGTGCATTTACTGAGTTGCGGTTAATAACAAGCTGAAATATACCGCAGATGACGTTATGGTTAAAACCAATCTTGTTTTTACATAATTAACTTTAAAAATCTTCGTAAAAAATATTTAAAATTCATTTAGTTGACGACTGTAACAGGTTACAGTATTGAATTTTTAATTAACCTTGAGATTAATAAACATTACAATACGGTACCTAATTAAGAGATGTTGCAATCGCTAAGAATTATTGAAGTTTTATTTTGTTTAAGGGTTTCTCGGAATATGTAGTGTGTAATTGCTTGTTCCATTTATATACAATTGAAACATTCTACAGAAAGATCCAATATATTTTCTGGAACCCTAATTTATGGTTGGATTCATGTGCTATCTAAATTATACATAAAATCCCTGCTGTATCTCACATTTCTGTCGATCCAGTCTTTCAATAACCCTCCGAACCTCTTTACTTCCTCGACATCTTCTCTCGAGTCCCAATCTTTCATTAGTATTCTGTCTGATACTTACCCATTTCAAAATTCATTTAGAATATCTAAATTCCAGATTCTTCTGCCCATAACCATACCAAACCAGACAATTCATTTGAGTCATTTCCTGTTTTATGACAGAATTCCTAATTCTTTACTTTGTGAATATTTCCGTACATTTTCTCCAGAAATTCACACAGCAACTTTTTCTACCAAAGGTTTTTTTCCCCAGCTTTTTAACCCATAACAGGTATAAATTGGATTAACAACCAGGACAACAAATGAGTGATTTTACAGTAGGTCCACATAGTTCAAATGAAACGCGGTTCTTTTTTTACAAATAGCTTATTAATGTAACTTGAATCAGTTCGATTTTTAAATTGATATTAATATCTGATATGATTTATCTACCTAATTACTTACAGCATTTTTTTATATTTTATTCTTATCTGTTCATCTCAAAACCAACAAAATAAATATACATCCGGTTTTTCCGCTATTCTAGATAATGGATATTAAAATATAATTTTCTGTTCGTACATTAATTTGGATGAAATTTAATTTTTTATTACCTTTGAACATCAGTTACAGGGATTGTAATTATAACTATAGGTAGTAGATACTAAATTTGGGAAAATAGTTTGACAGTGGAGTAACTGCCGAATGGCAGACTAGCAAAAATACAGAAGCTGCCGCGGCAGTCAGGGCCGGATTAAGCCTTAACGCCGCCCGATTACCGAAATTTTGCATGAAATTGATACAAGTTCGATATACATATAAATAAATAAAATGACTCAATTATAGCAGAAAATTTATGATAAATAAAGGAACGTAGACTCATTTGCGATTCGAGAGATATAAGCGTAGCCTTCAAAGAAAGTTAGCATTTCAGATTTTATCCTGACGCGAATATATCTGTCGGATACCTTTTAATTTTAATACAAATAGAAAAAACGAACAAATATTTAATATTTGTTGGTCACTTTGTCGCTAATAATACTGAAACAAAACGATGCATAGTTCTTAAGTATTTTCACTGTATTTTGTAGTAATAATACACTCGCTTTAATTATATCATACGCGATTCCAAGATAATACCAAATTACATATTCTTTCTTATGAACGCACGTGAATTAAATATTCAATACATGTATATTTAAAATCTACAACAAATATAAATGTAATAGTTTGTTCGCAATTTATTCAAATCAAGTTTTAAATACAATACGGACCAGAAAGTGCGCTGTGCGTCAGGTGAAATAGCTTTTAATGATCACAATCTGATCTGTTTCTGCTATCTTCTGCGTTGTTTAAAAAAAATCCGGAAAATATTGGATCAGTTGTTAAAATGTAGAAAAAAATTATAATGAGCATCACCCTCATAAGCTCACATAAGAAGTTTAACTTCTTTTGTTTTTTATATTATTCCCAAGTTTAATTTTGTTTTATGTGAAACTAATTAATAATATTTACACATACTGAGCAACACACTATAAACTTCTATCCTTGTCAGTTTCATGTAATTGAGTAGACAAACTAACTTCCCCTTTATCTGCCAGTTCTACTTCCCCTCGATTTCTTACTTTTTTCAAATAAATGCGTCGCTAAAGAAGTTAAATTTCAAAACTATTACAAAATTTAACAACAATAAAAATGTTTACCTTTTTGTATTCTACTGGAATTTAACTTTTTCTCGGTATTTCCACAAATAACACCGTTTTTCGAAAATATTTTAAAATTTTCTGCCAAATTGAAAATAATAAAATAAATCTGCTTTTCGTTTTATTTTTATATAGCAAAACCGCTTGGTGAAATTAAAACTTCGTAAATAAAAGTTTTTTTTTTCAAAATGGTACACACTTTTGATTCGCACTGTATAAATGTTCGTTTTCGTTTTGTTTTATAGTTATTCAAGGTCGGCTCTAGGATTTGTGTCGCCCAAAGCAAATAAGAATTTGATTTCCGCTTCTGCGGTTTTATTTGATGCGTTTTTTCCATACCCTAAGCTTGTTCTTGCTTCACTTTCATTACAAAATATAAGAGGTCTTTCTCTGAAATGTTAACTGCAGTCGACAAGGACAAAAAGTAATATTATGCTCAAAGCTGGGCAATGCTCTAAGCACTTCGCTTTTTTAAATGCTTATTAAGTGCTTTATTATTAAATGCTTATTAAGCACTTCCAATGCTTCATAAGCACTTTCAAAGTTTAATAAAACGTATTTCGTCCATCTTTTATAATTCTTATTTCGTTTGATGTTAGAGATCAATTTCTTGTTTGTTTAAGTTCAAACTTTCACATCAATTAGAAATATTGCTCATGTCAAAAATTTATCGAAGTTAAGATTTAAGAGGTCACTTTAAAATGCTTAATGCTTTAAAACACTTTAGTAAGTGCTCATTGCTCGGTGCTTTGCCCAACTCTAATTGTGCATGTCGTAATTAATCCGGGCGAAATAGTAAAGATCATACGAAAAACTTCTTTATTCATTAAGAAAGCTTTACCAACAAAACAACTTAAATAAAAACGTTTTATATATTATGGGTCTTCTTAAAGAATTGAACATTTTAGCCAAAAAACAAATATAGAAAATGTCTTCCATCGAAATCTTCGGTCATTTCAGAGTTATATGCATTATGTACACTTTGGGTATTTCTATTCTTAAAACACGATGATATCAAACGTTTGATCTATCTTACTTAACATAAGGGAATAAAAAAATATTATTTACTAACAATAATCATATTTCCAGAAAGTAAGTTATTATTTCTTCGGAACTTTAATACATTTGATCTCTACATAGACATAAAAAAAACTATAGCTTCATTCATACCAGCAAATTGCTAACTGATTGCCAAGTATTCTCTGCGCATGAGCAGTTTTTGACGCACTTCAAACTGGTTGGAAATTTTGTTGCTCTGCGAACACGTTCTATAAAAGATCACGCACACTTGTCCAGCACGGACCAGCAGCTTTTAGTACAGGCACCATGTGCGACAGACATTTGGCAGTTTTCAAGTAGTGAGTGTGAAATATGGACGTGTGTAGTTCGATGGAAGATTTTTTTATTTTTGACGATATTGTGTGAATAGAAGGAAATCGGGAAAGATTTTGAGTTCACCTTATTAATGAAAATGACACATTAGATCAGTCCAACACAGCTACACGACCAATTGATAGTTGTAGCTGGTAGCTAGTCTAATGTGCGCTACTCCATTAAATAACATGGGTACTTTCACGGAGAGCCTTTTCTGCTCCGTGCTGTGCTGGTCGTGGTGGATAGGTGTGCGCGGTCTTTAAATTGACCGATGACAAAAACATAACCAATTAAATTAATTATTTATTTAAAACCCTAAGAAATAATAATTGTGTAAAAAACAACAAAAATTGCCTTGAACCCAATTTTGAACATTTCCTAAAAAACTCAAAAAATCCGAAAATAATTTTTTTTTCAAAAATTATGACGTGGCAGTTTCGTAAAAGCGAACTACGCAAGTCACTAACTAAAATACGCTCAGAGTCATCGGGTTATTCAGACGATTAGAAACCTTTCCATAACCAACAATTTGACCTCTGCAAACGCCGGATTTTCTATCCGCGCGGTGGTATGAGAACGATTTTAAACAAATGCGCATGCGTTGCCAGTTAGCTGATGGTTTCTGACTGTTGTACGAACAAAGCTATAGTAAATATTAAAAAATAAAATACAAAGAAAAAAGGACTAAAAAATAAAATTATCGTAAACAGAAATCAACAGGGTAATCCTACTCAATAAATTATTTTCTTTTTTTTTTAGATCTTTGGTTTCAAAATATTATAGTAATGAATACTAGAACTATAGCCTTCCCGTAACAATGTTTTGCATCAATATTGGTTCAATGATGCCCCATACGGGAATCCCCGTTCCGAAAACTCAGTTTTAAAATCACCACCAACCGCCTCTTAGAATCCCAAACAAAACATCGCTGGCTACCCAAAATGCGCGACTGACTCTTTTTTTGCCCATTTGACTGCACTAATTCACTAAATATGGTGTGTTACGAATGAGGGATTGTCAAAAATGCACAGCACACTTAGTCACGGGTTCACTCCCTGCCATGGACTTCTGATTGGTTGCAATCGTCACGCGCAGGCGCGCGAATGCCAAACAAACGAATCAACCGAGCGAAATTGTGATAAGCCTGTAGCAAGCTTTGTTACAATAACCTTCTCTATAATGTATAATTTTCTTAATTGTTTTTCTTTAGCTACAAGGAAAATTGAAGGTTGCTATTAATAACATTAAAAAAATTTAATCTTATGATTACATTGGAGAAAACAATTCATTGCGAATTATTTATAATTCAATTTTGTAGTTTTTATGTAAGTGCTTATTAGAGTTCTTACAATTAATTTAAGAACTTAAATAAGCACTTACTTAATATTATTAATAACAACCCTCAATTTTCCTTAAGCTAAGGAAAAACAATCTAGAAAATTATACATTATAGAGAAGGTTATTGTAACAAAGCTTGCTACAAGTCAATGCTAATACCAGATCACACGATCGAATGAGAAATTTTGAATAGCTGAGTAACGTTAAATCCTGCGTTTTCGATACAAAAAGTAGTTTGTAGGTTAGAATCAGCCCACAGTTCACTTACCTATCAAACTGTGGTTGTAAATTAAATAAACTAAAAATAATTATTTAACAAGCAATTTTGAATGCGCTAATATATGATAGAAGATTAACTTCAGCTATGTTACAATTTAAATAAATAACATTTACATTTTTTCGTGTTTAAAATATTCTTAACTTTTTACTTATATTGAAATTTCATTGATTTGTTTGTTACCTGAGATTTTTTTATTTCTTTTGTAGATGTGTGACACAAAAATCAAAATGAGAATATTTTTAAATTAAACTTAGTCCAGCGAACTGTCCTAAAACCTTGGATGGAATGTGAAAAATTTTTCCCTGACCTACTCAATCCAATTTCAACATTTGACCATCTCCTCCCCTAACTTCGAAACTACCAAGCCTAAAATTTTGAAAAAAATAGGGAATGTCGGGTGTTACCCATAGTTTACAGGAAAATCTAAACGAAAATCTTAAGTCTTGAAGTAGTCATGGAAAACGGAATAGTACGGAACCCTCTTCTCGCGAGTTCGACTCGCATTTGACCTATTTGTAATTAGATAGAACATTTTGTACTTTTACTCAAAATACAAAACTAGCAGGCACATTATTCAGCATATGCATCAGTATAAAATGAAAGACCCAAAAAAAAAACTGAACTAAGAGAATTCAATTACTACAAATATTTAAAATTTGTATTAAAAAAAAATACAGCTTAAAATGAGAAGAAAAAATACACAATTTTCTTAATATAACATAAAACTGATGTTTCAAAGTAAAATCGCATTAAAAAATCTCCAAACTTGTTACGATCGTTTGTCAACTTAATATTTTTTTACCAGTTTAAAATTATTACTCACTAAATAACGCACAAATCTTAATTGCAGATACTCTACAAATTCTCATTAAAGCTATACCAACAATCAACTTATCTTAAGGTAGTTGTCGTGGTACGATATTGTCAAAAAGTTATAGATTATACGCGCTACAAAAGTATACTAGCTTGTAGCTAAGTGATCCATAATTTGTATACAAGACTGTACCCGTGCAAACGTAACCCATACAGTATTCATATGCATGAATACTTTTCTATAAATTGTTGAACTGTAAACCGTTATTTATAAGTAATTAGACGGTCAAAAATGTTTTCTTATTTTTTTTAAACTCATAACAAATGCATTGAAAGATTGTCAGTTTTTGGAACACTTCTGACAGTTAGTTCTTTTTTTATAAATAAGAAACTGGTTCAGAACTACAGAGATCATATACAATCAATGTTAATTATCCAATTTTTAATTGAATTTATCTCGGATTATATACGGTCGGTCGACTTCAAATTTTCAGGGTAATTGTATTATCATGTCCTTAATAAGTATACAAAAATTAAGAATGTTCTGACGGTGTACCTTAACCATGACAACTACCTTAAAGCTATACCAACAATCAACTTATCTTAACACAAAATTAAACACATGATTTTTATACTCATGTACTAAACTGATCATCTGCAAATATCCTTTGCATATCGGACGTTAATAATGAAGTCGATTCGTCAGGAAGCTGAACTGAAAAAGTATTATTTTGTACGTCAACACTATCAACACTGTCCTGATTTGGATCTACTACTATAATTTCTTTTCTAATCGGAATATCAACACAATTGATATTATCAAAAAATATATTATCTTCTATGGTGATTGAATTATCTTCAGTGGTTTCTGAACTAGCGTACTCATCAACTGTCTCTGTACTTAAAACAGTATTGTTCAAATCCTTATGAACTAACTGTCCTTGATCAGTTTCGCCTGGTGCTTCATTATTGTCAACATTATTTTCTGATGATTTATCAACAACAGCAAGATCATCATCAGGTTCTAGATTTGGAGTATCTGGCGGAGAATCTATCATATCAAAAACAAAAGGCGTAGATGGACGTGAATTAACATCACCAATTGAAAAAGCAGAATTAATTCTTAAACCAATATCGTCTGGGTCTTCTGAACATTCGGACTGCAAATCTGTGATCGGTTTACGGCAATCATCTGCTCGAGCGAGAATCCATGCTGCTCTATGTAAATAAGGGTGAGTGCTATGACGTAACTGTTTATGTACCTTTCGAGAGTTTTGATCAATGAACACAAAGTCACATCGGTTACACGGATATGAAACCTCATGATGGTGTTGCATATGCTCATAAAATTCATCTCTAAATTCAAACGCATCTTCACACATCGGACACAAGAAGGGTCCTGATGAATGGTTTGACATGTGATTCGATAAAAGAGTTCTGCAACAAAAAAAAGAAAGAAAATGAGCGTTGTATCCAACAGCAGAAACATTTGTGGGCGCAAATTGTACAGCATAAATTCTATACTTCAGTGAAACAATCGGTATATACTACAGTAGAGCCTCGATAAGTTAAAATCCAAGAGAAACGTTAAAAAATTTAAGTTATCGAGTTTTTTACTTATCGAGAGTTGAAGTTAGGTTGTCGGAGTTAAATTTTTAACTTACCGAGGTTTGTGGATTTTATAGAGGAAGTATTTAGTACAATAGAGGTTACATACATTTTGTATCTATTCATTTATTCGTTTAGAATCCATTATTTATTTATTGAAACAATCAATAATATTTAAATAAAGAAATCAGTAAAGCTATTTAGTGGAAAACTAAAGTGAAAATCAATTAAGTTCTTGGCAAAGCCTTTTGTTTGGATACTTATTCATGACTCACTGATAATACTTTAACTTGTGGAGGTTACCAAAATATTATTTTAAGTTATCGAGGGCGATGTCCAGAATATTTGTTTAAGTTACCGAAGTTTTGTTATTTAAGTAATAGAGGTTTTATGCTTTCAGGAGAAGAGGAATTCAAAAATTTTTTTAACTTACAGAGGTTTTTAACTTATCGAGGTTCTACTATATTTCTTAAAGGTGTCTTTTTGTCGGTATGAAATATCTCCCTTAATACTGTATCGAAATTAATGTTTAATACGCCATTTTGGAGATTATTTTTCTCTCTAATGACGTAAGTTAATATCGTAATATTAATGTTTTCATTAAAAAATTACAGTCTAAAAATTTCATTACAGAAAATAACATTCATAAAAAACAGATGTTGTCATCTAGTGGCAATCTGTTTATTTTAACAGTTGTTTTTGAATAAAATTTATTTCCACCCTATTGTTACGTAACTGACCCCTAACAGTGCAAAGTATTCCTACAGGTCAGTTAGTACCTTTAATTTAACAATCGTTGTACTATATCCTCGACGTTGAGCATCTTTTTGTACCCCAACTTTTTTCAGATCAACAATTAGATATAG
>JAVRKA010001172.1:0-22829 GCA_034508555.1 Venustoraphidia nigricollis | reverse complement strand
CTATATTTGAAATGCCTATCGGCTTCTATATCTGAAATGCCTATCGGCACCTATTTTTAAAATGCCAATCGGCAACTATATCTAAAATGCCTATCGGCACCTATATCTGAAATGCCTATCGACACCTATATCTGAATGCCTATCGACACCTATATCTGAAATGCCTATCGACACCTATATCTGAAATGCCTATCGACACCTATATCTGAAATGCCTATCGACACCTATATCTGAAATGCCTATCGACACCTATATCTGAAATGCCTATCGACACCTATATCTGAAATGCCTATCGACACCTATTTTTGAAATGCCTATCGGAAACTACATCTGAAATGCCTATCAGCACCTATATTTGAAATGCCTATCGGCAACCATATCTGGAATGCCTATCGGCACCTATATTTGAAATGCCTATCGGCTTCTATATCCGAAATGCCTATCGGCACCTATTTTTAAAAGGCCAATCGGCAACTATATCTGAAATTCCTATCAACACCTATATCTGAAATGCCTATCGACACCTATATCTGAAATGCCTATCGACACTTATATCTGAAATGCCTATCGACACCTATATCTGAAATGCCTATCGACACCTATATCTGAAATGCCTATCGACACCTATATCTGAAATGCCTATCGACACCTATATCTGAAATGCCTATCGACACCTATATCTGAAATGCCTATCGACACCTATTTTTGAAATGCCTATCGGAAACTACATCTGAAATGCCTATCAGCACCTATATTTGAAATGCCTATCGGCAACCATATCTGGAATGCCTATCGGCACCTATATTTGAAATGCCTATCGGCTTCTATATCTGAAATGCCTTTCGGCACCTATTTTTAAAATGCCAATCGGAAACTATATCTGAAATGCCTATCGGCACCTATATCTGAAATGCCTATCGACACCTATATCTGAAATACCTATCGATACCTATATCTGAAATGCCTATCGACACCTATATCTGAAATGCCTATCGACACCTATATCTGAAATGCCTATCGACACCTATATCTGAAATGCCTATCGACACCTATATCTGAAATGCCTATCGACACCTATATCTGAAATGCCTATCGACACCTATTTTTGAAATGCCTATCGGAAACTACATCTGAAATGCCTATCAGCACCTATATTTGAAATGCCTATCGGCAACCATATCTGGAAAGTTTATCGGCACCTATATTTGAAATGCCTATCGGCTTCTATATCTGAAATGCCTATCGGCACCTATTTTTAAAATGCCATTCGGCAACTATATCTGAAATGCCTATCGGCACCTATATCTGAAATGCCTATCGACACCTATATCTGAAATGCCTATCGACACCTATATCTGAAATGCCTATCGACACCTATATCTGAAATGCCTATCGACACCTATATCTGAAATGCCTATCGACACCTATATCTGAAATGCCTATCGACACCTATATCTGAAATGCCTATCGACACCTATATCTGAAATGCCTATCGACACCTATATCTGAAATGCCTATCGACACCTATTTTTGAAATGCCTATCGGAAACTACATCTGAAATGCCTATCAGCACCTATATTTGAAATGCCTATCGGCAACCATATCTGGAATGCCTATCGGCACCTATATTTGAAATGCCTATCGGCTTCGATATCTGAAATGCCTATCGGCACTTATTTTTAAAATGCCAATCGGCAACTATGTCTGAAATGCCTATCGGCACCTATATCTGAAATGCCTATCGACACCTATATCTGAAATGCCTATCGACACCTATATCTAAAATGCCTATCGACACCTATATCTGAAATGCCTATCGACACCTATATCTGAAATGCCTATCGACACCTATATCTGAAATGCCTATCGACACCTATATCTGAAATGCCTATCGACACCTATTTTTGAAATGCCTATCGGAAACTACATCTGAAATGCCTATCAGCACCTATATTTGAAATGCCTATCGGCAACCATATCTGGAATGCCTATCGGCACCTATATTTGAAATGCCTATCGGCTTCTATATCTGAAATGCCTATCGGCACCTATTTTTAAAATGCCAATAGGCAACTATATCTGAAATGCCTATCGGCACCTATATCTGAAATGCCTATCGACACCTATATCTGAAATGCCTATCGACACCTATATCTGAAATGCCTATCGACACCTATATCTGAAATGCCTATCGACACCTATATCTGAAATGCCTATCGACACCTATATCTGAAATGCCTATCGACACCTATATCTGAAATGCCTATCGACACCTATTTTTGAAATGCCTATCGGAAACTACATCTGAAATGCCTATCAGCACCTATATTTGAAATGCCTATCGGCAACCATATCTGGAATGCCTATCGGCACCTATATTTGAAATGCCTATCGGCTTCTATATCTGAAATGCCTATCGGCACCTATTTTTAAAATGCCAATCGGCAACTATATCTGAAATGCCTATCGGCACCTATATCTGAAATGCCTATCGACACCTATATCTGAAATGCCTATCGACACCTATATCTGAAATGCCTATCGACACCTATATCTGAAATGCCTATCGACACCTATATCTGAAATGCCTATCGACACCTATATCTGAAATGCCTATCGACACCTATATCTGAAATGCCTGTCGACACCTATATCTGAAATGCCTATCGACACCTATATCTGAAATGCCTATCGACACCTATTTTTGAAATGCCTATCGGAAACTACATCTGAAATGCCTATCAGCACCTATATTTGAAATGCCTATCGGCAACCATATCTGGAATGCCTATCGGCACCTATATTTGAAATGCCTATCGGCTTCTATATCTGAAATGCCTATCGGCACCTATTTTTAAAATGCCAATCGGCAACTATATCTGAAATGCCTATCGGCACCTATATCTGAAATGCCTATCGACACCTATATCTGAAATGCCTATCGACACCTATATCTGAAATGCCTATCGACACCTATATCTGAAATGCCTATCGACACCTATATCTGAAATGCCTATCGACACCTATTTCTGAAATGCCTATCGACACCTATATTTGAAATGCCTATCGACACCTATATCTGAAATGCCTATCGACACCTATTTTTGAAATGCCTATCGGAAACTACATCTGAAATGCTATCAGCACCTATATTTGAAATGCCTATCGGCAACCATATCTGGAATGCCTATCGGCACCTATATTTGAAATGCCTATCGGCTTCTATATCTGAAATGCCTATCGGCACCTATTTTTAAAATGCCAATCGGCAACTATATCTGAAATGCCTATCGGCACTTATATCTGAAATGCCTATCGACACCTATATCTGAAATGCCTATCGACACCTATATCTAAAATGCCTATCGACACCTATATCTGAAATGCCTATCGACACCTATATCTGAAATGCCTATCGACACCTATATCTGAAATGCCTATCGACACCTATATCTGAAATGCCTATCGACACCGATTTTTGAAATGCCTATCGAAAACTACATCTGAAATGCCTATCAGCACCTATATTTGAAATGCCTATCGGCAACCATATCTGGAATGCCTATCGGCACCTATATTTGAAATGCCTATCGGCTTCTATATCTGAAATGCCTATCGGTACCTATTTTTAAAATGCCAATAGGCAACTATATCTGAAATGCCTATCGGCACCTATATCTGAAATGCCTATCGACACCTATATCTGAAATGCCTATCGACACCTATATCTGAAATGCCTATCGACACCTATATCTGAAATGCCTATCGACACCTATATCTGAAATGCCTATCGACACCTATATCTGAAATGCCTATCCACACCTATATCTGAAATGCCTATCGACACCTATATCTGAAATGCCTATCGACACCTATATCTGAAATGCCTATCGCACCTATTTTTGAAATGCCTATCGGAAACTACATCTGAAATGCCTATCAGCACCTATATTTGAAATGCCTTTTGGCAACCATATCTGGAATGCCTATCGGCACCTATATTTGAAATGCCTATCGGCTTCTATATCTGAAATGCCTATCGGCACCTATTTTTAAAATGCCAATCGGCAACTATATCTGAAATGCCTATCGGCACCTATATCTGAAATGCCTATCGACCCCTATATCTGAAATGCCTATCGACACCTATATCTGAAATGCCTATCGACACCTATATCTGAAATGCCTATCGACACCTATATCTGAAATGCCTATCGACACCTATATCTGAAATGCCTATCGACACCTATATCTGAAATGCCTATCGACACCTATATCTGAAATGCCTATCGACACCTATATCTGAAATGTCTATCGACACCTATTTTTGAAATGCCTATCGGAAACTACATCTGAAATGCCTATCAGCACCTATATTTGAAATGCCTATCGGCAACCATATCTGGAATCCTATCGGCACCTATATTTGAAATGCCTATCGGCTTCTATATCTGAAATGCCTATCGGCACCTATTTTTAAAATGCCAATCGGCAACTATATCTGAAATGCCTATCGGCACCTATATCTGAAATGCCTATCGACACCTATATCTGAAATGCCTATCGACACCTATATCTGAAATGCCTATCGACACTTATATCTGAAATGCCTATCGACACCTATATCTGAAATACCTATCGACACCTATTTCTGAAATGCCTATCGACACCTATATCTGAAATGCCTATCGACACCTATATCTGAAATGCCTATCGACACCTATTTTTGAAATGCCTATCGGAAACTACATCTGAAATGCCTATCAGCACCTATATTTGAAATGCCTATCGGCAACCATATCTGGAATGCCTATCGGCACCTATATTTGAAATGCCTATCGGCTTCTATATCTGAAATGCCTATTGGCACCTATTTTTAAAATGCCAATCGGCAACTATATCTGAAATGCCTATCGGCACCTATATCTGAAATGCCTATCGACACCTATGTCTGAAATGCCTATCGACACCTATATCTGAAATGCCTATCGACACCTATATCTGAAATGCCTATCGACACCTATATCTGAAATGCCTATCGACACCTATATCTGAAATGCCTATCGACACCTATATCTGAAATGCCTATCGACACCTATATCTGAAATGCCTATCGACACCTATATCTGAAATGCCTATCGACACCTATTTTTGAAATGCATATCGGAAACTACATCTGAAATGCCTATCAGCACCTATATTTGAAATGCCTATCGGCAACCATATCTGGAATGCCTATCGGCACCTATATTTGAAATGCCTATCGGCTTCTATATCTGAAATGCCTATCGGCACCTATTTTTAAAATGCCAATCGGCAACTATATCTGAAATGCCTATCGGCACCTATATCTGAAATGCCTATCGACACCTATATCTGAAATGCCTATCGACACCTATATCTGAAATGCCTATCGACACCTATATCTGAAATGCCTATCGACACCTATATCTGAAATGCCTATCGACACCTTTATATGAAATGCCTATCGACACCTATATCTGAAATGCCTATCGACACCTATATCTGAAATGCCTATCGACACCTATATCTGAAATGCCTATCGACACCTATTTTTGAAATGCCTATCGAAAACTACATCTGAAATGCCTATCAGCACCTATATTTGAAATGCCTATCGGCAACCATCTCTGGAATGCCTATCGGCACCTATATTTGAAAAGCCTATCGGCTTCTATATCTGAAATGCCTATCGGCACCTATTTTTAAAATGCCATACGGCAACTATATCTGAAATGCCTATCGGCACCTATATCTGAAATGCCTATCGACACCTATATCTGAAATGCCTATCGACACCTATATCTGGAATGCCTATCGACACCTATATCTGAAATGCCTATCGACACCTATATCTGAAATGCCTATCAACACCTATATCTTAAATGCCTATCGACACCTATATCTGAAATGCCTATCGACACCTATATCTGAAATGCCTATCGACACCTATATCTGAAATGCCTATCGACACCTATATCTGAAATGCCTATCGACACCTATATCTGAAATGCCTATCGACACCTATATCTGAAATGCCTATCGACACCTATTTTTGAAATGCCTATCGGAAACTATATCTGAAATGCCTATCAGCACCTATATTTGAAATGCCTATCGGCCACCATATCTGGAATGCCTATCGGCACCTATATTTGAAATGCCTATCGGCTTCTATATTTGAAATGCCTATCGGCACCTATTTTTAAAATGCTAATCGGCAACTATATCTGAAATGCCTATCGGCACCTATATCTGAAATGCCTATCGACACCTATATCTGAAATGCCTATCGACACCTATATCTGAAATGCCTATCGACACCTATATCTGAAATGCCTATCGACACCTATATCTGAAATGCCTATCGACACCTATATCTGAAATGCCTATCGACACCTATTTTTGAAATGCCTATCGGAAACTACATCTGAAATGCCTATCAGCACCTATATTTGAAATGCCTATCGGCAACCATATCTGGAATGCCTATCGGCACCTATATTTGAAATGCCTATCGGCTTCTATATCTAAAATGCCTATCGGCACCTATTTTCAAAATGCCAATCGGCAACTATATCTGAAATGCCTATCGGCACCTATATCTGAAATGCCTATCGACACCTATATCTGAAATGCCTATCGACACCTATATCTGAAATGCCTATCGACACCTATATCTGAAATGCCTATCGACACCTATATCTGAAATGCCTATCGACACCTATATCTGAAATGCCTATCGACACCTATATCTGAAATGCCTATCGACACCTATATCTGAAATGCCTATCGACACCTATTTTTGAAATGCCTATCGGAAACTACATCTGAAATGCCTATCAGCACCTATATTTGAAATGCCTATCGGCAACCATATCTGGAATGCCTATCGGCACCTATATTTGAAATGCCTATCGGCTTCTATATCTGAAATGCCTATCGGCACCTATTTTTAAAATGCCAATCGGCAACTATATCTGAAATGCCTATCGGCACCTATATCTGAAATGCCTATCGACACCTATATCTGAAATGCCTATCGACACCTATATCTGAAATGCCTATCGACACCTATATCTGAAATGCCTATCGACACCTATATCTGAAATGCCTATCGACACCTATATCTGAAATGCCTATCGACACCTATATCTGAAATGCCTATCGACACCTATATCTGAAATGCCTATCGACACCTATTTTTGAAATGCCTATCGGAAACTACATCTGAAATGCCTATCAGCACCTATATTTGAAATGCCTATCGGCAACCATATCTGGAATGCCTATCGGCACCTATATTTGAAATGCCTATCGGCTTCTATATCTGAAATGCCTATCGGCACCTATTTTTAAAATGCCAATCGGCAACTATATCAGAAATGCCTATCGGCACCTATATCTGAAATGCCTATCGACACCTATATCTGAAATGCCTATCGACACCTATATCTGAAATGCCTATCGACACCTATATCTGAAATGCCTATCGACACCTATATCTGAAATGCCTATCGACACCTATATCTGAAATGCCTATCGACACCTATATCTGAAATGCCTATCGACACCTATATCTGAAATGCCTATCGACACCTATTTTTGAAATGCCTATCGGAAACTACATCTGAAATGCCTATCAGCACCTATATTTGAAATGCCTATCGGCAACCATATCTGGAATGCCTATCGGCACCTATATTTGAAATGCCTATCGGCTTCTATATCTGAAATGCCTATCGGAACCTATTTTTAAAATGCCAATCGGCAACTATATCTGAAATGCCTATCGGCACCTATATCTGAAATGCCTATCGACACCTATATCTGAAATGCCTATCGACACCTATATCTGAAATGCCTATCGACACCTATATCTGAAATGCCTATCGACACCTATATCTGAAATGCCTATCGACACCTATATCTGAAATGCCTATCGACACCTATATCTGAAATGCCTATTGACACCTATATCTGAAATGCCTATCGACACCTATATCTGAAATGCCTATCGACACCTATTTTTGAAATGCCTATCGGAAACTACATCTGAAATGCCTATCAGCACCTTTATTTGAAATGCCTATCGGCAACCATATCTGGAATGCCTATCGGCACCTATATTTGAAATGCCTATCGGCTTCTATATCTGAAATGCCTATCGGCACCTATTTTTAAAATGCCAATCGGCAACTATATCTGAAATGCCTATCGGCACCTATATCTGAAATGCCTATCGACACCTATATCTGAAATGCCTATCGACACCTATATCTGAAATGCCTATCGACACTTATATCTGAAATGCCTATCGACACCTATATCTGAAATACCTATCGACACCTATTTCTGAAATGCCTATCGACACCTATATCTGAAATGCCTATCGACACCTATATCTGAAATGCCTATCGACACCTATATCTGAAATGCCTATCGACACCTATATCTGAAATGCCTATCGACACCTATTTTTGAAATGCCTATCGGAAACTACATCTGAATTGCCTATCAGCACCTATATTTGAAATGCCTATCGGCAACCATATCTGGAATGCCTATCGGCACCTATATTTGAAATGCCTATCGGCTTCTATATCTGAAATGCCTATCGGCACTTATTTTTAAAATGCCAATCAGCAACTATATCTGAAATGCCTATCGGCTCCTATATCTGAAATGCCTATCGACACCTATATCTGAAATGCCTATCGACACCTATATCTGAAATGCCTATCGACACCTATATCTGAAATGCCTATCGACACCTATATCTGAAATGCCTATCGACACCTATATCTGAAATGCCTATCGACACCTATATCTGAAATGCCTATCGACACCTATTTTTGAAATGCCTATCGGAAACTACATCTGAAATGCCTATCAGCACCGATATTTGAAATGCTTTTCGGCAACCATATCTGGAATGCCTATCGGCACCTATATTTGAAATGCCTATCGGCTTCTATATCTGAAATGCCTATCGGCACCTATTTTTAAAATGCCAATCGGCAACTATATCTAAAATGCCTATCGGCACCTATATCTGAAATGCCTATCGACACCTATATCTGAAATGCCTATCGACACCTATACCTGAAATGCCTATCGACACCTATATCTGAAATGCCTATCGACACCTATATCTGAAATGCCTATCGACACCTATATCTGAAATGCCTATCGACACCTATATCTGAAATGCCTATCGACACCTATATCTGAAATGCCTATCGACACCTATTTTTGAAATGCCTATCGGAAACTACATCTGAAATGCCTATCAGCACCTATATTTGAAATGCCTATCGGCAACCATATCTGGAATGCCTATCGGCACCTATATTTGAAATGCCTATCGGCTTCTATATCCGAAATGCCTATCGGCACCTATTTTTAAAAGGCCAATCGGCAACTATATCTGAAATTCCTATCGGCACCTATATCTGAAATGCCTATCGACACCTATATCTGAAATGCCTATCGACACTTATATCTGAAATGCCTATCGACACCTATATCTGAAATGCCTATCGACACCTATATCTGAAATGCCTATCGACACCTATATCTGAAATGCCTATCGACACCTATATCTGAAATGCCTATCGACACCTATATCTGAAATGCCTATCGACACCTATTTTTGAAATGCCTATCGGAAACTACATCTGAAATGCCTATCAGCACCTATATTTGAAATGCCTATCGGCAACCATATCTGGAATGCCTATCGGCACCTATATTTGAAATGCCTATCGGCTTCTATATCTGAAATGCCTATCGGCACCTATTTTTAAAATGCCAATCGGCAACTATATCTGAAATGCCTATCGGCACCTATATCTGAAATGCCTATCGACACCTATATCTGAAATACCTATCGATACCTATATCTGAAATGCCTATCGACACCTATATCTGAAATGCCTATCGACACCTATATCTGAAATGCCTATCGACACCTATATCTGAAATGCCTATCGACACCTATATCTGAAATGCCTATCGACACCTATATCTGAAATGCCTATCGACACCTATTTTTGAAATGCCTATCGGAAACTACATCTGAAATGCCTATCAGCACCTATATTTGAAATGCCTATCGGCAACCATATCTGGAAAGCCTATCGGCACCTATATTTGAAATGCCTATCGGCTTCTATATCTGAAATGCCTATCGGCACCTATTTTTAAAATGCCATTCGGCAACTATATCTGAAATGCCTATCGGCACCTATATCTGAAATGCCTATCGACACCTATATCTGAAATGCCTATCGACACCTATATCTGAAATGCCTATCGACACCTATATCTGAAATGCCTATCGACACCTATATCTGAAATGCCTATCGACACCTATATCTGAAATGCCTATCGACACCTATATCTGAAATGCCTATCGACACCTATATCTGAAATGCCTATCGACACCTATTTTTGAAATGCCTATCGGAAACTACATCTGAAATGCCTATCAGCACCTATATTTGAAATGCCTATCGGCAACCATATCTGGAATGCCTATCGGCACCTATATTTGAAATGCCTATCGGCTTCTATATCTGAAATGCCTATCGGCACTTATTTTTAAAATGCCAATCGGCAACTATGTCTGAAATGCCTATCGGCACCTATATCTGAAATGCCTATCGACACCTATATCTGAAATGCCTATCGACACCTATATCTAAAATGCCTATCGACACCTATATCTGAAATGCCTATCGACACCTATATCTGAAATGCCTATCGACACCTATATCTGAAATGCCTATCGACACCTATATCTGAAATGCCTATCGACACCTATTTTTGAAATGCCTATCGGAAACTACATCTGAAATGCCTATCAGCACCTATATTTGAAATGCCTATCGGCAACCATATCTGGAATGCCTATCGGCACCTATATTTGAAATGCCTATCGGCTTCTATATCTGAAATGCCTATCGGCACCTATTTTTAAAATGCCAATAGGCAACTATATCTGAAATGCCTATCGGCACCTATATCTGAAATGCCTATCGACACCTATATCTGAAATGCCTATCGACACCTATATCTGAAATGCCTATCGACACCTATATCTGAAATGCCTATCGACACCTATATCTGAAATGCCTATCGACACCTATATCTGAAATGCCTATCGACACCTATATCTGAAATGCCTATCGACACCTATTTTTGAAATGCCTATCGGAAACTACATTAGAAATGCCTATCAGCACCTATATTTGAAATGCCTATCGGCAACCATATCTGGAATGCCTATCGGCACCTATATTTGAAATGCCTATCGGCTTCTATATCTGAAATGCCTATCGGCACCTATTTTTAAAATGCCAATCGGCAACTATATCTGAAATGCCTATCGGCACCTATATCTGAAATGCCTATCGACACCTATATCTGAAATGCCTATCGACACCTATATCTGAAATGCCTATCGACACCTATATCTGAAATGCCTATCGACACCTATATCTGAAATGCCTATCGACACCTATATCTGAAATGCCTATCGACACCTATATCTGAAATGCCTGTCGACACCTATATCTGAAATGCCTATCGACACCTATATCTGAAATGCCTATCGACACCTATTTTTGAAATGCCTATCGGAAACTACATCTGAAATGCCTATCAGCACCTATATTTGAAATGCCTATCGGCAACCATATCTGGAATGCCTATCGGCACCTATATTTGAAATGCCTATCGGCTTCTATATCTGAAATGCCTATCGGCACCTATTTTTAAAATGCCAATCGGCAACTATATCTGAAATGCCTATCGGCACCTATATCTGAAATGCCTATCGACACCTATATCTGAAATGCCTATCGACACCTATATCTGAAATGCCTATCGACACCTATATCTGAAATGCCTATCGACACCTATATCTGAAATGCCTATCGACACCTATTTCTGAAATGCCTATCGACACGTATATTTGAAATGCCTATCGACACCTATATCTGAAATGCCTATCGACACCTATTTTTGAAATGCCTATCGGAAACTACATCTGAAATGCTATCAGCACCTATATTTGAAATGCCTATCGGCAACCATATCTGGAATGCCTATCGGCACCTATATTTGAAATGCCTATCGGCTTCTATATCTGAAATGCCTATCGGCACCTATTTTTAAAATGCCAATCGGCAACTATATCTGAAATGCCTATCGGCACCTATATCTGAAATGCCTATCGACACCTATATCTGAAATGCCTATCGACACCTATATCTGAAATGCCTATCGACACCTATATCTGAAATGCCTATCGACACCTATATCTGAAATGCCTATCGACACCTATATCTGAAATGCCTATCGACACCGATTTTTGAAATGCCTATCGAAAACTACATCTGAAATGCCTATCAGCACATATATTTGAAATGCCTATCGGCAACCATATCTGGAATGCCTATCGGCACCTATATTTGAAATGCCTATCGGCTTCTATATCTGAAATGCCTATCGGTACCTATTTTTAAAATGCCAATAGGCAACTATATCTGAAATGCCTATCGGCACCTATATCTGAAATGCCTATCTACACCTATATCTGAAATGCCTATCGACACCTATATCTGAAATGCCTATCGACACCTATATCTGAAATGCCTATCGACACCTATATCTGAAATGCCTATCGACACCTATATCTGAAATGCCAATCGGCAACTATATCTGAAATGCCTATCGGCACCTATATCTGAAATGCCTATCGACACCTATATCTGAAATACCTATCGATACCTATATCTGAAATGCCTATCGACACCTATATCTGAAATGCCTATCGACACCTATATCTGAAATGCCTATCGACACCTATATCTGAAATGCCTATCGACACCTATATCTGAAATGCCTATCGACACCTATATCTGAAATGCCTATCGACACCTATTTTTGAAATGCCTATCGGAAACTACATCTGAAATGCCTATCAGCACCTATATTTGAAATGCCTATCGGCAACCATATCTGGAAAGCCTATCGGCACCTATATTTGAAATGCCTATCGGCTTCTATATCTGAAATGCCTATCGGCACCTATTTTTAAAATGCCATTCGGCAACTATATCTGAAATGCCTATCGGCACCTATATCTGAAATGCCTATCGACACCTATATCTGAAATGCCTATCGACACCTATATCTGAAATGCCTATCGACACCTATATCTGAAATGCCTATCGACACCTATATCTGAAATGCCTATCGACACCTATATCTGAAATGCCTATCGACACCTATATCTGAAATGCCTATCGACACCTATATCTGAAATGCCTATCGACACCTATATCTGAAATGCCTATCGACACCTATTTTTGAAATGCCTATCGGAAACTACATCTGAAATGCCTATCAGCACCTATATTTGAAATGCCTATCGGCAACCATATCTGGAATGCCTATCGGCACCTATATTTGAAATGCCTATCGGCTTCTATATCTGAAATGCCTATCGGCACTTATTTTTAAAATGCCAATCGGCAACTATGTCTGAAATGCCTATCGGCACCTATATCTGAAATGCCTATCGACACCTATATCTGAAATGCCTATCGACACCTATATCTAAAATGCCTATCGACACCTATATCTGAAATGCCTATCGACACCTATATCTGAAATGCCTATCGACACCTATATCTGAAATGCCTATCGACACCTATATCTGAAATGCCTATCGACACCTATTTTTGAAATGCCTATCGGAAACTACATCTGAAATGCCTATCAGCACCTATATTTGAAATGCCTATCGGCAACCATATCTGGAATGCCTATCGGCACATATATTTGAAATGCCTATCGGCTTCTATATCTGAAATGCCTATCGGCACCTATTTTTAAAATGCCAATAGGCAACTATATCTGAAATGCCTATCGGCACCTATATCTGAAATGCCTATCGACACATATATCTGAAATGCCTATCGACACCTATATCTGAAATGCCTATCGACACCTATATCTGAAATGCCTATCGACACCTATATCTGAAATGCCTATCGACACCTATATCTGAAATGCCTATCGACACCTATATCTGAAATGCCTATCGACACCTATTTTTGAAATGCCTATCGGAAACTACATTAGAAATGCCTATCAGCACCTATATTTGAAATGCCTATCGGCAACCATATCTGGAATGCCTATCGGCACCTATATTTGAAATGCCTATCGGCTTCTATATCTGAAATGCCTATCGGCACCTATTTTTAAAATGCCAATCGGCAACTATATCTGAAATGCCTATCGGCACCTATATCTGAAATGCCTATCGACACCTATATCTGAAATGCCTATCGACACCTATATCTGAAATGCCTATCGACACCTATATCTGAAATGCCTATCGACACCTATATCTGAAATGCCTATCGACACCTATATCTGAAATGCCTATCGACACCTATATCTGAAATGCCTGTCGACACCTATATCTGAAATGCCTATCGACACCTATATCTGAAATGCCTATCGACACCTATTTTTGAAATGCCTATCGGAAACTACATCTGAAATGCCTATCAGCACCTATATTTGAAATGCCTATCGGCAACCATATCTGGAATGCCTATCGGCACCTATATTTGAAATGCCTATCGGCTTCTATATCTGAAATGCCTATCGGCACCTATTTTTAAAATGCCAATCGGCAACTATATCTGAAATGCCTATCGGCACCTATATCTGAAATGCCTATCGACACCTATATCTGAAATGCCCATCGACACCTATATCTGAAATGCCTATCGACACCTATATCTGAAATGCCTATCGACACCTATATCTGAAATGCCTATCGACACCTATTTCTGAAATGCCTATCGACACCTATATTTGAAATGCCTATCGACACCTATATCTGAAATGCCTATCGACACCTATTTTTGAAATGCCTATCGGAAACTACATCTGAAATGCTATCAGCACCTATATTTGAAATGCCTATCGGCAACCATATCTGGAATGCCTATCGGCACCTATATTTGAAATGCCTATCGGCTTCTATATCTGAAATGCCTATCGGCACCTATTTTTAAAATGCCAATCGGCAACTATATCTGAAATGCCTATCGGCACCTATATCTGAAATGCCTATCGACACCTATATCTGAAATACCTATCGACACCTATATCTGAAATGCCTATCGACACCTATATCTGAAATGCCTATCGACACCTATATCTGAAATGCCTATCGACACCTATATCTGAAATGCCTATCGACACCTATATCTGAAATGCCTATCGACACCGATTTTTGAAATGCCTATCGAAAACTACATCTGAAATGCCTATCAGCACATATATTTGAAATGCCTATCGGCAACCATATCTGGAATGCCTATCGGCACCTATATTTGAAATGCCTATCGGCTTCTATATCTGAAATGCCTATCGGTACCTATTTTTAAAATGCCAATAGGCAACTATATCTGAAATGCCTATCGGCACCTATATCTGAAATGCCTATCTACACCTATATCTGAAATGCCTATCGACACCTATATCTGAAATGCCTATCGACACCTATATCTGAAATGCCTATCGACACCTATATCTGAAATGCCTATCGACACCTATATCTGAAATGCCTATCGACACCTATATCTGAAATGCCTATCGACACCTATATCTGAAATGCCAATCGACACCTATATCTGAAATGCCTATCGCACCTATTTTTGAAATGCCTATCGGAAACTACATCTGAAATGCCTATCAGCACCTATATTTGAAATGCCTATCGGCAACCATATCTGGAATGCCTATCGGCACCTATATTTGAAATGCCTATCGGCTTCTATATCTGAAATGCCTATCGGCACCTATTTTTAAAATGCCAATCGGCAACTATATCTGAAATGCCTATCGGCACCTATATCTGAAATGCCTATCGACCCCTATATCTGAAATGCCTATCGACACCTATATCTGAAATGCCTATCGCCACCTATATCTGAAATGCCTATCGACACCTATATCTGAAATGCCTATCGACACCTATATCTGAAATGCCTATCGACACCTATATCTGAAATGCCTATCGACACCTATATCTGAAATGCCTATCGACACCTATATCTGAAATGCCTATCGACACCTATTTTTGAAATGCCTATCGGAAACTACATCTGAAATGCCTATCAGCACCTATATTTGAAATGCCTATCGGCAACCATATCTGGAATGCCTATCGGCACCTATATTTGAAATGCCTATCGGCTTCTATATCTGAAATGCCTATCGGCACCTATTTTTAAAATGCCAATCGGCAACTATATCTGAAATACCTATCGGCACCTATATCTGAAATGCCTATCGACACCTATATCTGAAATGCCTATCGACACCTATATCTGAAATGCCTATCGACACTTATATCTGAAATGCCTATCGACACCTATATATGAAATACCTATCGACACCTATTTCTGAAATGCCTATCGACACCTATATCTGAAATGCCTATCGACACCTATATCTGAAATGCCTATCGACACCTATTTTTGAAATGCCTATCGGAAACTACATCTGAAATGCCTATCAGCACCTATATTTGAAATGCCTATCGGCAACCATATCTGGAATGCCTATCGGCACCTATATTTGAAATGCCTATCGGCTTCTATATCTGAAATGCCTATCGGCACCTATTTTTAAAATGCCAATCGGCAACTATATCTGAAATGCCTATCGGCACCTATATCTGAAATGCCTATCGACACCTATGTCTGAAATGCCTATCGACACCTATATCTGAAATGCCTATCGACACCTATATCTGAAATGCCTATCGACACCTATATCTGAAATGCCTATCGACACCTATATCTGAAATGCCTATCGACACCTATATCTGAAATGCCTATCGACACCTATATCTGAAATGCCTATCGACACCTATTTTTGAAATGCATATCGGAAACTACATCTGAAATGCCTATCAGCACCTATATTTGAAATGCCTATCGGCAACCATATCTGGAATGCCTATCGGCACCTATATTTGAAATGCCTATCGGCTTCTATATCTGAAATGCCTATCGGCACCTATTTTTAAAATGCCAATCGGCAACTATATCTGAAATGCCTATCGGCACCTATATCTGAAATGCCTAACGACACCTATATCTGAAATGCCTATCGACACCTATATCTGAAATGCCTATCGACACCTATATCTGAAATGCCTATCGACACCTATATCTGAAATGCCTATCGACACCTATATATGAAATGCCTATCGACACCTATATCTGAAATGCCTATCGACACCTATATCTGAAATGCCTATCGACACCTATATCTGAAATGCCTATCGACACCTATTTTTGAAATGCCTATCGAAAACTACATCTGAAATGCCTATCAGCACCTATATTTGAAATGCCTCTCGGCAACCATATCTGGAATGCCTATCGGCACCTATATTTGAAATGCCTATCGGCTTCTATATCTGAAATGCCTATCGGCACCTATTTTTAAAATGCCAATCGGCAACTATATCTGAAATGCCTATCGGCACCTATATCTGAAATGCCTATCGACACCTATATCTGAAATGCCTATCGACACCTATATCTGGAATGCCTATCGACACCTATATCTGAAATGCCTATCGACACCTATATCTGAAATGCCTATCAACACCTATATCTTAAATGCCTATCGACACCTATATCTGAAATGCCTATCGACACCTATATCTGAAATGCCTATCGACACCTATATCTGAAATGCCTATCGACACCTATATCTGAAATGCCTATCGACACCTATATCTGAAATGCCTATCGACACCTATATCTGAAATGCCTATCGACACCTATTTTTGAAATGCCTATCGGAAACTACATCTGAAATGCCTATCAGCACCTATATTTGAAATGCCTATCGGCAACCATATCTGGAATGCCTATCGGCACCTATATTTGAAATGCCTATCGGCTTCTATATTTGAAATGCCTATCGGCACCTATTTTTAAAATGCTAATCGGCACCTATATCTGAAATGCCTATCGACACCTATATCTGAAATGCCTATCGACACCTATATCTGAAATGCCTATCGACACCTATATCTGAAATGCCTATCGACACCTATATCTGAAATGCCTATCGACACCTATATCTGAAATGCCTATCGACACCTATTTTTGAAATGCCTATCGGAAACTACATCTGAAATGCCTATCAGCACCTATATTTGAAATGCCTATCGGCAACCATATCTGGAATGCCTATCGGCACCTATATTTGAAATGCCTATCGGCTTCTATATCTAAAATGCCTATCGGCGCCTATTTTTAAAATGCCAATCGGCAACTATATCTGAAATGCCTATCGGCACCTATATCTGAAATGCCTATCGACACCTATATCTGAAATGCCTATCGACACCTATATCTGAAATGCCTATCGACACCTATATCTGAAATGCCTATCGACACCTATATCTGAAATGCCTATCGACACCTATATCTGAAATGCCTATCGACACTTATATCTGAAATGCCTATCGACACCTATATCTGAAATGCCTATCGACACCTATTTTTGAAATGCCTATCGGAAACTACATCTGAAATGCCTATCAGCACCTATATTTGAAATGCCTACCGGCAACCATATCTGGAATGCCTATCGGCACCTATATTAGAAATGCCTATCGGCTTCTATATCTGAAATGCCTATCGGCACCTATTTTTAAAATGCCAATCGGCAACTATATCTGAAATGCCTATCGGCACCTATATCTGAAATGCCTATCGACACCTATATCTGAAATGCCTATCGACACCTATATCTGAAATGCCTATCGACACCTATATCTGAAATGCCTATCGACACCTATATCTGAAATGCCTATCGACACCTATATCTGAAATGCCTATCGACACCTATATCTGAAATGCCTATCGACACCTATATCTGAAATGCCTATCGACACCCATTTTTGAAATGCCTATCGGAAACTACATCTGAAATGCCTATCAGCACCTATATTTGAAATGCCTATCGGCAACCATATCTGGAATGCCTATCGGCACCTATATTTGAAATGCCTATCGGCTTCTATATCTGAAATGCCTATCGGCACCTATTTTTAAAATGCCAATCGGCAACTATATCAGAAATGCCTATCGGCACCTATATCTGAAATGCCTATCGACACCTATATCTGAAATGCCTATCGACACCTATATCTGAAATGCCTATCGACACCTATATCTGAAATGCCTATCGACACCTATATCTGAAATGCCTATCGACACCTATATCTGAAATGCCTATCGACACCTATATCTGAAATGCCTCTCGACACCTATATCTGAAATGCCTATCGACACCTATATCTGAAATGCCTATCGACACCTATTTTTGAAATGCCTATCGGAAACTACATCTGAAATGCCTATCAGCACCTATATTTGAAATGCCTATCGGCAACCATATCTGGAATGCCTATCGGCACCTATATTTGAAATGCCTATCGGCTTCTATATCTGAAATGCCTATCGGAACCTATTTTTAAAATGCCAATCGGCAACTATATCTGAAATGCCTATCGGCACCTATATCTGAAATGCCTATCGACACCTATATCTGAAATGCCTATCGACACCTATATCTGAAATGCCTATCGACACCTATATCTGAAATGCCTATCGACACCTATATCTGAAATGCCTATCGACACCTATATCTGAAATGCCTATCGACACCTATATCTGAAATGCCTATCGACACCTATATCTGAAATGCCTATCGACACCTATATCTGAAATGCCTATCGACACCTATTTTTGAAATGCCTATCGGAAACTACATCTGAAATGCCTATCAGCACCTATATTTGAAATGCCTATCGGCAACCATATCTGGAATGCCTATCGGCACCTATATTTGAAATGCCTATCGGCTTCTATATCTGAAATGCCTATCGGCACCTATTTTTAAAATGCCAATCGGCAACTATATCTGAAATGCCTATCGGCACCTATATCTGAAATGCCTATCGACACCTATATCTGAAATGCCTATCGACACCTATATCTGAAATGCCTATCGACACTTATATCTGAAATGCCTATCGACACCTATATCTGAAATACCTATCGACACCTATTTCTGAAATGCCTATCGACACCTATATCTGAAACGCCTATCGACACCTATATCTGAAATGCCTATCGACACCTATTTTTGAAATGCCTATCGGAAACTACATCTGAAATGCCTATCAGCACCTATATTTGAAATGCCTATCGGCAACCATATCTGGAATGCCTATCGGCACCTATATTTGAAATGCCTATCGGCTTCTATATCTGAAATGCCTATCGGCACCTATTTTTAAAATGCAATCGGCAACTATATCTGAAATGCCCTATCGGCACCTATATCTGAAATGCTATCGACACCTATGTCTGAAATGCCTATCGACACCTATATCTGAAATGCCTATCGACACCTATATCTGAAATGCCTATCGACACCTATATCTGAAATGCCTATCGACACCTATATCTGAAATGCCTATCGACACCTATATCTGAAATGCCTATCGACACCTATATCTGAAATGCCTATCGACACCTATTTTTGAAATGCATATCGGAAACTACATCTGAAATGCCTATCAGCACCTATATTTGAAATGCCTATCGGCAACCATATCTGGAATGCCTATCGGCACCTATATTTGAAATGCCTATCGGCTTCTATATCTGAAATGCCTATCGGCACCTATTTTTAAAATGCCAATCGGCAACTATATCTGAAATGCCTATCGGCACTATATCTGAAATGCCTATCGACACCTATATCTGAAATGCCTATCGACACCTATATCTGAAATGCCTATCGACACCTATATCTGAAATGCCTATCGACACCTATATCTGAAATGCCTATCGACACCTATATATGAAATGCCTATCGACACCTATATCTGAAATGCCTATCGACACCTATATCTGAAATGCCTATCGACACCTATATCTGAAATGCCTATCGCACCTATTTTTGAAATGCCTATCGAAAACTACATCTGAAATGCCTATCAGCACCTATATTTGAAATGCCTATCGGCAACCATATCTGGAATGCCTATCGGCACCTATATTTGAAATGCCTATCGGCTTCTTTATCTGAAATGCCTATCGGCACCTATTTTTAAAATGCCAATCGGCAACTATATCTGAAATGCCTATCGGCACCTATATCTGAAATGCCTATCGACACCTATATCTGAAATGCTATCGATACCTATATCTGGAATGCCTATCGACACCTATATCTGAAATGCCTATCGACACCTATATCTGAAATGCCTATCAACACCTATATTCTTAAATGCCTATCGACACCTATATCTGAAATGCCTATCGACACCTATATCTGAAATGCCTATCGACACCTATATCTGAAATGCCTATCGACACCTATATCTGAAATGCCTATCGACACCTATATCTGAAATGCCTATCGACACTATATCTGAAATGCCTATCGACACCTATTTTTGAAATGCCTATCGGAAAACTACATCTGAAATGCCTATCAGCACCTATATTTGAAATGCCTATCGGCAACCATATCTGGAATGCCTATCGGCAACCTATATTTGAAATGCCTATCGGCTTCTATATCTAAAATGCCTATCGGCACCTATTTTTAAAATGCCAATCGGCAACTATATCTGAAATGCCTATCGGCACCTATATCTGAAATGCCTATCGACACCTATATCTGAAATGCCTATCGACACCTATATCTGAAATGCCTATCGACACCTATATCTGAAATGCCTATCGACACCCATATCAGAAATGCCTATCGAGACCTATATCTGAAATGCCTATCGACACCTATATCTGAAATGCCTATCGACACCTATATCTGAAATGCCTATCGACACCTATTTTTGAAATGCCTATCGGAAACTACATCTGAAATGCCTATCAGAACCTATATTTGAAATGCCTATCGGCAACCATATCTGGAATGCCTATCGGCACCTATATTTGAAATGCCTATCGGCTTCTATATCTGAAATGCCTATCGGCACCTATTTTTAAAATGCCAATCGGCAACTATATCTGAAATGCCTATCGGCACCTATATCTGAAATGCCTATCGACACCTATATCTGAAATGCCTATCGACACCTATATCTGAAATGCCTATCGACACCTATATCTGAAATGCCTATCGACACCTATATCTGAAATGCCTATCGACACCTATATCTGAAATGCCTATCGACACCTATATCTGAAATGCCTATCGACACCTATTTTTGAAATGCCTATCGGAAACTACATCTGAAATGCCTATCAGCACCTATATTTGAAATGCCTATCGGCAACCATATCTGGAATGCCTATCGGCACCTATATTTGAAATGCCTATCGGCTTCTATATCTGAAATGCCTATCGGCACCCTATTTTTAAAATGCCAATCGGCAACTATATCAGAAATGCCCCTATCGGCACCTATATCTGAAATGCCTATCGACACCTATATCTGAAATGCCTATCGACACTATATCTGAAATGCCTATCGACACCTATATCTGAAATGCCTATCGACACCTATATCTGAAATGCCTATCGACACCTATATCTGAAATGCCTATCGACACCTATATCTGAAATGCCTATCGACACCTATATCTGAAATGCCTATCGACACCTATTTTTGAAATGCCTATCGGAAACTACATCTGAA
>JAVRKA010001171.1:0-22863 GCA_034508555.1 Venustoraphidia nigricollis | reverse complement strand
ATAGTTGCCGATTGGCATTTTAAAAATAGGTGCCGATAGGCATTTCAGATATAGAAGCCGATAGGCATTTCAAATATAGGTGCCGATAGGCATTTCCAGATATGGTTGCCGATAGGCATTTCAAATATAGGTGCTGATAGGCATTTCAGATGTAGTTTCCGATAGGCATTTCAAAAATAGGTGTCGATAGGCATTTCAGATATAGGTGTCGATAGGCATTTCAGATATAGGTGTCGATAGGCATTTCAGATATAGGTGTCGATAGGCATTTCAGATATAGGTGTCGATAGGCATTTCAGATATAGGTGCCGATAGGCATTTCAGATATAGTTGCCGATTGGCATTTTAAAAATAGGTGCCGATAGGCATTTCAGATATAGAAGCCGATAGGCATTTCAAATATAGGTGCCGATAGGCATTCCAGATATGGTTGCCGATAGGCATTTCAAATATAGGTGCTGATAGGCATTTCAGATGTAGTTTCCGATAGGCATTTCAAAAATAGGTGTCGATAGGCATTTCAGATATAGGTGTCGATAGGCATTTCAGATATAGGTGTCGATAGGCATTTCAGATATAGGTGTCGATAGGCATTTCAGATATAGGTGTCGATAGGCATTTCAGATATAGGTGTCGATAGGCATTTTAGATATAGGTGTCGATAGGCATTTCAGATATAGGTGTCGATAGGCATTTCAGATATAGGTGTCGATAGGCATTTCAGATATATGTGCCGATAGGCATTTCAGATATAGTTGCCGATTGGCATTTTAAAAATAGGTGCCGATAGGCATTTCAGATATAGAAGCCGATAGGCATTTCAAATATAGGTGCCGATAGGCATTCCAGATATGGTTGCCGATAGGCATTTCAAATATAGGTGCTGATAGGCATTTCAGATGTAGTTTCCGATAGGCATTTCAAAAATAGGTGTCGTTAGGCATTTCAGATATAGGTGTCGATAGGCATTTCAGATATAGGTGTCGATAGGCATTTCAGATATAGGTGTCGATAGGCATTTCAGATATAGGTGTCGATAGGCATTTCAGATATAGGTGTCGATAGGCATTTCAGATATAGTGTCGATAGGCATTTCAGATATAGGTGTCGATAGGCATTTCAGATATAGGTGTCGATAGGCATTTCAGATATAGGTGCCGATAGGCATTTCAGATATAGTTGCCGATTGGCATTTTAAAAATAGGTGCCGGTAGGCATTTCAGATATAGAAGCCGATAGGCATTTCAAATATAGGTGCCGATAGGCATTCCAGATATGGTTGCCGATAGGCATTTCAAATATAGGTGCTGATAGGCATTTCAGATGTAGTTTCCGATAGGCATTTCAAAAATAGGTGTCGATAGGCATTTCAGATATAGGTGTCGATAGGCATTTCAGATATAGGTGTCGATAGGCATTTCAGATATAGGTGTCGATAGGCATTTCAGATATAGGTGTCGATAGGCATTTCAGATATAGGTGCCGATAGGCATTTCAGATATAGTTGCCGATTGGCATTTTAAAAATAGGTGCCGATAGGCATTTCAGATATAGAAGCCGATAGGCATTTCAAATATAGGTGCCGATAGGCATTCCAGATATGGTTGCCGATAGGCATTTCAAATATAGGTGCTGATAGGCATTTCAGATGTAGTTTCCGATAGGCATTTCAAAAATAGGTGTCGATAGGCATTTCAGATATAGGTGTCGATAGGCATTTCAGATATAGGTGTCGATAGGCATTTCAGATATAAGTGTCGATAGGCATTTCAGATATAGGTGTCGATAGGCATTTCAGATATAGGTGCCGATAGGCATTTCAGATATAGTTGCCGATTGGCATTTTAAAAATAGGTGCCGATAGGCATTTCAGATATAGAAGCCGATAGGCATTTCAAATATAGGTGCCGATAGGCATTCCAGATATGGTTGCCGATAGGCATTTCAAATATAGGTGCTGATAGGCATTTCGGATGTAGTTTCCGATAGGCATTTCAAAAATAGGTGTCGATAGGCACTTCAGATATAGGTGTCGATAGGCATTTCAGATATAGGTGTCGATAGGCATTTCAGATATAGGTGTCAATAGGCATTTCAGATATAGGTGTCGATAGGCATTTCAAAAATAGGTGTCGATAGGCATTTCAGATATAGGTGTCGATAGGCATTTCAGATATAGGTGTCGATTGGCATTTCAGATATAGGTGTCGATAGGCATTTCAGATATAGGATTCGATAGGCATTTCAGATATAGGTGTCGATAGGCATTTCAGATATTGGTGTCGATAGGCATTTCAGATATAGGTGTCGATAGGCATTTCAAATATAGGTGTCGATAGGCATTTCAGATATAGGTGCCGATAGGCATTTCAGATATAGTTGCCGATTGGCATTTTAAAAATAGGTGCCGATAGGCATTTCAGATATAGAAGCCGATAGGCATTTCAAATATAGGTGCCGATAGGCATTCCAGATATGGTTGCCGATAGGCATTTCAAATTTAGGTGCTGATAGGCATTTCAGATGTAGTTTCCGATAGGCATTTCAAAAATAGGTGTCGCTAGGCATTTCAGATATAGGTGTCGATAGGCATTTCAGATATAGGTGTCGATAGGCATTTCAGATATAGGTGTCGATAGGCATTTCAGATATAGGTGCCGATAGGCATTTCAGATATAGTTGCCGATTGGCATTTTAAAAATAGGTGCCGATAGGCATTTCAGATATAGAAGCCGATAGGCATTTCAAATATAGGTGCCGATAGGCATTCCAGATATGGTTGCCGATAGGCATTTCAAATATAGGTGCTGATAAGCATTTCAGATGTAGTTTCCGATAGGCATTTCAAAAATAGGTGTCGATAGGCATTTCAGATATAGGTGTCGATGGGCATTTCAGATATAGGTGTCGATAGGCATTTCAGATATAGGTGTCGATAGGCATTTCAAATATAAGTGTCGATAGGCATTTCAGATATAGGTGTCGATAGGCATTTCAGATATAGGTGTCGATAGGCATTTCAGATATAGGTGTCGATAGGCATTTCAGATATAGGTGCCGATAGGCATTTCAGATATAGTTGCCGATTGGCATTTTAAAAATAGGTGCCGATAGGCATTTCAGATATAGAAGCCGATAGGCATTTCAAATTTAGGTGCCGATAGGCATTCCAGATATGGTTGCCGATAGGCATTTCAAATATAGGTGCTGATAGGCATTTCAGATGTAGTTTCCGATAGGCATTTCAAAAATAGGTGTCGATAGGCATTTCAGATATAGGTGTCGATAGGCATTTCAGATATAGGTGTCGATAGGCATTTCAGATATAGGTGTCGATAGGTATTTCAGATATAGGTGTCGATAGGCATTTCAGATATAGGTGTCAATAGGCATTTCAGATATAGGTGTCGATAGGCATTTTATATATAGGTGTCGATAGGCATTTCAGATATAGGTGCCGATAGGCATTTCAGATATAGTTGCCGATTGGCATTTTAAAAATAGGTGCTGATAGGCATTTCAGATATAGAAGCCGATAGGCATTTCAAATATAGGTGCCGATAGGCATTCCAGATATGGTTGCCGATAGGCATTTCAAATATAGGTGCTGATAAGCATTTCAGATGTAGTTTCCGATAGGCATTTCAAAAATAGGTGTCGATAGGCATTTCAGATATAGGTGTCGATGGGCATTTCAGATATAGGTGTCGATAGGCATTTCAGATATAGGTGTCGATAGGCATTTCAAATATAAGTGTCGATAGGCATTTCAGATATAGGTGTCGATAGGCATTTCAGATATAGGTGCCGATAGGCATTTCAGATATAGTTGCCGATTGGCATTTTAAAAATAGGTGCTGATAGGCATTTCAGATATAGAAGCCGATAGGCATTTCAAATTTAGGTGCCGATAGGCATTCCAGATATGGTTGCCGATAGGCATTTTAAATATAGGTGCTGATAGGCATTTCAGATGTAGTTTCCGATAGGCATTTCAAAAATAGGTGTCGATAGGCAATTCAGATATAGGTGTCGATAGGCATTTCAGATATAGGTGTCGATAGGCATTTCAGATATAGGTGTCGATAGGCATTTCAGATATAGGTGTCGATAGGCATTTCAGATATAGGTGTCGATAGGCATTTCAGATATAGGTGTCGATAGGCATTTCAGATATAGGTGTCGATAGGCATTTCAGATATAGGTGCCGATAGGCATTTCAGATATAGTTGCCGATTGGCATTTTAAAAATAGGTGCCGATAGGCATTTCAGATATAGAAGCCGATAGGCATTTCAAATATAGGTGCCGATAGGCATTCCAGATATGGTTGCCGATAGGCATTTCAAATATAGGTGCTGATAGGCATTTCAGATGTAGTTTCCGATAGGCATTTCAAAAATAGATGTCGATAGGCATTTCAGATATAGGTGTCGATAGGCATTTTAGATATAGGTGTCGATAGGCATTTCAGATATAGGTGTCGAAAGGCATTTCAGATATAGGTGTCGATAGGCATTTCAGATATAGGTGTCGATAGGCATTTCAGATATAGGGGTCGATAGGCATTTCAGATATAGGTGTCAATAGGCATTTCAGATATAGGTGCCGATAGGCATTTCAGATATAGTTGCCGATTGGCATTTTAAAAATAGGTGCCGATAGGCATTTCAGATATAGAAGCCGATAGGCATTTCAAATATAGGTGCCGATAGGCATTTCAGATATGGTTGCCGATAGGCATTTCAAATATAGGTGCTGATAGGCATTTCAGATGTAGTTTCCGATAGGCATTTCAAAAATAGGTGTAGATAGGCATTTCAGATATAAGTGTCGATAGGCATTTCAGATATAGGTGTCGATAGGCATTTCAGATATAGGTGTCGATAGGCATTTCAGATATAGGTGTCGATAGGCATTTCAGATATAGGTGTCGATAGGCATTTCAGATATAGGTGTCGATAGGCATTTCAGATATAGGTGTCGATAGGCATTTCAGATATAGGTGCCGATAGGCATTTCAGATATAGTTGCCGATTGGCATTTTAAAAATAGGTGCCGATAGGCATTTCAGATATAGAAGCCGATAGGCATTTCAAATATAGGTGCCGATAGGCATTCCAGATATGGTTGCCGATAGGCATTTCAAATATAGGTGCTGATAGGCATTTCAGATGTAGTTTCCGATAGGCATTTCAAAAATAGGTGTCGATAGGCATTTCAGATATAGGTGTCGATAGGCATTTCAGATATAGGTGTCGATAGGCATTTCAGATATAGGTGTCGATAGGCATTTCAGATATAGGTGTCGATAGGCATTTCAGATATAGGTGTCGATAGGCATTTTAGATATAGGTGTCGATAGGCATTTCAGATATAGGTGTCGATAGGCATTTCAGATATAGGTGTCGATAGGCATTTCAGATATAGGTGCCGATAGGCATTTCAGATATAGTTGCCGATTGGCATTTTAAAAATAGGTGCCGATAGGCATTTCAGATATAGAAGCCGATAGGCATTTCAAATATAGGTGCCGATAGGCATTCCAGATATGGTTGCCGATAGGCATTTCAAATATAGGTGCTGATAGGCATTTCAGATGTAGTTTCCGATAGGCATTTCAAAAATAGGTGTCGTTAGGCATTTCAGATATAGGTGTCGATAGGCATTTCAGATATAGGTGTCGATAGGCATTTCAGATATAGGTGTCGATAGGCATTTCAGATATAGGTGTCGATAGGCATTTCAGATATAGGTGTCGATAGGCATTTCAGATATAGGTGTCGATAGGCATTTCAGATATAGGTGTCGATAGGCATTTCAGATATAGGTGTCGATAGGCATTTCAGATATAGGTGCCGATAGGCATTTCATATATAGTTGCCGATTGGCATTTTAAAAATAGGTGCCGGTAGGCATTTCAGATATAGAAGCCGATAGGCATTTCAAATATAGGTGCCGATAGGCATTCCAGATATGGTTGCCGATAGGCATTTCAAATATAGGTGCTGATAGGCATTTCAGATGTAGTTTCCGATAGGCATTTCAAAAATAGGTGTCGATAGGCATTTCAGATATAGGTGTCGATAGGCATTTCAGATATAGGTGTCGATAGGCATTTCAGATATAGGTGTCGATAGGCATTTCAGATATAGGTGTCGATAGGCATTTCAGATATAGGTGCCGATAGGCATTTCAGATATAGTTGCCGATTGGCATTTTAAAAATAGGTGCCGATAGGCATTTCAGATATAGAAGCCGATAGGCATTTCAAATATAGGTGCCGATAGGCATTCCAGATATGGTTGCCGATAGGCATTTCAAATATAGGTGCTGATAGGCATTTCAGATGTAGTTTCCGATAGGCATTTCAAAAATAGGTGTCGATAGGCATTTCAGATATAGGTGTCGATAGGCATTTCAGATATAGATGTCGATAGGCATTTCAGATATAGGTGTCAATAGGCATTTCAGATATAGGTGTCGATAGGCATTTCAAAAATAGGTGTCGATAGGCATTTCAGATATAGGTGTCGATAGGCATTTCAGATATAGGTGTCGATTGGCATTTCAGATATAGGTGTCGATAGGCATTTCAGATATAGGATTCGATAGGCATTTCAGATATAGGTGTCGATAGGCATTTCAGATATAGGTGTCGATAGGCATTTCAGATATAGGTGTCGATAGGCATTTCAAATATAGGTGTCGATAGGCATTTCAGATATAGGTGCCGATAGGCATTTCAGATATAGTTGCCGATTGGCATTTTAAAAATAGGTGCCGATAGGCATTTCAGATATAGAAGCCGATAGGCATTTCAAATATAGGTGCCGATAGGCATTCCAGATATGGTTGCCGATAGGCATTTCAAATTTAGGTGCTGATAGGCATTTCAGATGTAGTTTCCGATAGGCATTTCAAAAATAGGTGTCGCTAGGCATTTCAGATATAGGTGTCGATAGGCATTTCAGATATAGGTGTCGATAGGCATTTCAGATATAGGTGTCGATAGGCATTTCAGATATAGGTGTCGATAGGCATTTCAGATATAGGTGTCGATAGGCATTTCAGATATAGGTGTCGATAGGCATTTCAGATATAGGTGTCGATAGGCATTTCAGATATAGGTGCCGATAGGCATTTCAGATATAGTTGCCGATTGGCATTTTAAAAATAGGTGCCGATAGGCATTTCAGATATAGAAGCCGATAGGCATTTCAAATATAGGTGCCGATAGGCATTCCAGATATGGTTGCCGATAGGCATTTCAAATATAGGTGCTGATAGGCATTTCAGATGTAGTTTCCGATAGGCATTTCAAAAATAGGTGTCGATAGGCATTTCAGATATAGGTGTCGATAGGCATTTCAGATATAGGTGTCGATAGGCATTTCAGATATAGGTGTCGATAGGCATTTCAGATATAGGTGTCGATAGGCATTTCAGATATAGGTGTCGATAGGCATTTCAGATATAGGTGTCGATAGGCATTTCAGATATAGGTGCCGATAGGCATTTCAGATATAGTTGCCGATTGGCATTTTAAAAATAGGTGCCGATAGGCATTTCAGATATAGAAGCCGATAGGCATTTCAAATTTAGGTGCCGATAGGCATTCCAGATATGGTTGCCGATAGGCATTTCAAATATAGGTGCTGATAGGCATTTCAGATGTAGTTTCCGATAGGCATTTCAAAAATAGGTGTCGATAGGCATTTCAGATATAGGTGTCGATAGGCATTTCAGATATAGGTGTCGATAGGCATTTCAGATATAGGTGTCGATAGGTATTTCAGATATAGGTGTCGATAGGCATTTCAGATATAGGTGTCGATAGGCATTTCAGATATAGGTGTCGATAGGCATTTTATATATAGGTGTCGATAGGCATTTCAGATATAGGTGCCGATAGGCATTTCAGATATAGTTGCCGATTGGCATTTTAAAAATAGGTGCCGATAGGCATTTCAGATATAGAAGCCGATAGGCATTTCAAATATAGGTGCCGATAGGCATTCCAGATATGGTTGCCGATAGGCATTTCAAATATAGGTGCTGATAAGCATTTCAGATGTAGTTTCCGATAGGCATTTCAAAAATAGGTGTCGATAGGCATTTCAGATATAGGTGTCGATGGGCATTTCAGATATAGGTGTCGATAGGCATTTCAGATATAGGTGTCGATAGGCATTTCAAATATAAGTGTCGATAGGCATTTCAGATATAGGTGTCGATAGGCATTTCAGATATAGGTGTCGATAGGCATTTCAGATATAGGTGTCGATAGGCATTTCAGATATAGGTGCCGATAGGCATTTCAGATATAGTTGCCGATTGGCATTTTAAAAATAGGTGCCGATAGGCATTTCAGATATAGAAGCCGATAGGCATTTCAAATTTAGGTGCCGATAGGCATTCCAGATATGGTTGCCGATAGGCATTTCAAATATAGGTGCTGATAGGCATTTCAGATGTAGTTTCCGATAGGCATTTCAAAAATAGGTGTCGATATGCAATTCAGATATAGGTGTCGATAGGCATTTCAGATATAGGTGTCGATAGGCATTTCAGATATAGGTGTCGATAGGCATTTCAGATATAGGTGTCGATAGGCATTTCAGATATAGGTGTCGATAGGCATTTCAGATATAGGTGTCGATAGGCATTTCAGATATAGGTGTCGATAGGCATTTCAGATATAGGTGCCGATAGGCATTTCAGATATAGTTGCCGATTGGCATTTTAAAAATAGGTGCCGATAGGCATTTCAGATATAGAAGCCGATAGGCATTTCAAATATAGGTGCCGATAGGCATTCCAGATATGGTTGCCGATATGCATTTCAAATATAGGTGCTGATAGGCATTTCAGATGTAGTTTCCGATAGGCATTTCAAAAATAGGTGTCGATAGGCATTTCAGATATAGGTGTCGATAGGCATTTCAGATATAGGTGTCGATAGGCATTTCAGATATAGGTGTCGATAGGCATTTCAGATATGGCTGTCGATAGGCATTTCAGATATAGGTGTCGATAGGCATTTCAGATATAGGGGTCGATAGGCATTTCAGATATAGGTGTCAATAGGCATTTCAGATATAGGTGTCGATAGGCATTTCAGATATAGTTGCCGATTGGCATTTTAAAAATAGGTGCCGATAGGCATTTCAGATATAGAAGCCGATAGGCATTTCAAATATAGGTGCCGATAGGCATTTCAGATATGGTTGCCGATAGGCATTTCAAATATAGGTGCTGATAGGCATTTCAGATGTAGTTTCCGATAGGCATTTCAAAAATAGGTGTAGATAGGCATTTCAGATATAAGTGTCGATAGGCATTTCAGATATAGGTGTCGATAGGCATTTCAGATATAAGTGTCGATAGGCATTTCAGATATAGGTGTCGATAGGCATTTCAGATATAGGTGTCGATAGGCATTTCAGATATAGGTGTCGATAGGCATTTCAGATATAGGTGTCGATAGGCATTTCAGATATAGGTGCCGATAGGCATTTCAGATATAGTTGCCGATTGGCATTTTAAAAATAGGTGCCGATAGGCATTTCAGATATAGAAGCCGATAGGCATTTCAAATATAGGTGCCGATAGGCATTCCAGATATGGTTGCCGATAGGCATTTCAAATATAGGTGCTGATAGGCATTTCAGATGTAGTTTCCGATAGGCATTTCAAAAATAGGTGTCGATAGGCATTTCAGATATAGGTGTCGATAGGCATTTCAGATATAGCTGTCGATAGGCATTTCAGATATAGGTGTCGATAGGCATTTCAGATATAGGTGTCGATAGGCATTTCAGATATAGGTGTCGATAGGCATTTTAGATATAGGTGTCGATAGGCATTTCAGATATAGGTGTCGATAGGCATTTCAGATATAGGTGTCGATAGGCATTTCAGATATAGGTGCCGATAGGCATTTCAGATATAGTTGCCGATTGGCATTTTAAAAATAGGTGCCGATAGGCATTTCAGATATAGAAGCCGATAGGCATTTCAAATATAGGTGCCGATAGGCATTCCAGATATGGTTGCCGATAGGCTTTTCAAATATAGGTGCTGATAGGCATTTCAGATGTAGTTTCCGATAGGCATTTCAAAAATAGGTGTCGTTAGGCATTTCAGATATAGGTGTCGATAGGCATTTCAGATATAGGTGTCGATAGGCATTTCAGATATAGGTGTCGATAGGCATTTCAGATATAGGTGTCGATAGGCATTTCAGATATAGGTGTCGATAGGCATTTCAGATATAGGTGTCGATAGGCATTTCAGATATAGGTGTCGATAGGCATTTCAGATATAGGTGTCGATAGGCATTTCAGATATAGGTGCCGATAGGCATTTCAGATATAGTTGCCGATTGGCATTTTAAAAATAGGTGCCGGTAGGCATTTCAGATATAGAAGCCGATAGGCATTTCAAATATAGGTGCCGATAGGCATTCCAGATATGGTTGCCGATAGGCATTTCAAATATAGGTGCTGATAGGCATTTCAGATGTAGTTTCCGATAGGCATTTCAAAAATAGGTGTCGATAGGCATTTCAGATATAGGTGTCGATAGGCATTTCAGATATAGGTGTCGATAGGCATTTCAGATATAGGTGTCGATAGGCATTTCAGATATAGGTGTCGATAGGCATTTCAGATATAGGTGCCGATAGGCATTTCAGATATAGTTGCCGATTGGCATTTTAAAAATAGGTGCCGATAGGCATTTCAGATATAGAAGCCGATAGGCATTTCAAATATAGGTGCCGATAGGCATTCCAGATATGGTTGCCGATAGGCATTTCAAATATAGGTGCTGATAGGCATTTCAGATGTAGTTTCCGATAGGCATTTCAAAAATAGGTGTCGATAGGCATTTCAGATATAGGTGTCGATAGGCATTTCAGATATAGGTGTCGATAGGCATTTCAGATATAAGTGTCGATAGGCATTTCAGATATAGGTGTCGATAGGCATTTCAGATATAGGTGCCGATAGGCATTTCAGATATAGTTGCCGATTGGCATTTTAAAAATAGGTGCCGATAGGCATTTCAGATATAGAAGCCGATAGGCATTTCAAATATAGGTGCCGATAGGCATTCCAGATATGGTTGCCGATAGGCATTTCAAATATAGGCGCTGATAGGCATTTCAGATGTAGTTTCCGATAGGCATTTCAAAAATAGGTGTCGATAGGCATTTCAGATATAGGTGTCGATAGGCATTTCAGATATAGGTGTCGATAGGCATTTCAGATATAGGTGTCAATAGGCATTTCAGATATAGGTGTCGATAGGCATTTCAAAAATAGGTGTCGATAGGCATTTCAGATATAGGTGTCGATAGGCATTTCAGATATAGGTGTCGATTGGCATTTCAGATATAGGTGTCGATAGGCATTTCAGATATAGGATTCGATAGGCATTTCAGATATAGGTGTCGATAGGCATTTCAGATATAGGTGTCGATAGGCATTTCAGATATAGGTGTCGATAGGCATTTCAAATATAGGTGTCGATAGGCATTTCAGATATAGGTGCCGATAGGCATTTCAGATATAGTTGCCGATTGGCATTTTAAAAATAGGTGCCGATAGGCATTTCAGATATAGAAGCCGATAGGCATTTCAAATATAGGTGCCGATAGGCATTCCAGATATGGTTGCCGATAGGCATTTCAAATTTAGGTGCTGATAGGCATTTCAGATGTAGTTTCCGATAGGCATTTCAAAAATAGGTGTCGCTAGGCATTTCAGATATAGGTGTCGATAGGCATTTCAGATATAGGTGTCGATAGGCATTTCAGATATAGGTGTCGATAGGCATTTCAGATATAGGTGCCGATAGGCATTTCAGATATAGTTGCCGATTGGCATTTTAAAAATAGGTGCCGATAGGCATTTCAGATATAGAAGCCGATAGGCATTTCAAATATAGGTGCCGATAGGCATTCCAGATATGGTTGCCGATAGGCATTTCAAATATAGGTGCTGATAAGCATTTCAGATGTAGTTTCCGATAGGCATTTCAAAAATAGGTGTCGATAGGCATTTCAGATATAGGTGTCGATGGGCATTTCAGATATAGGTGTCGATAGGCATTTCAGATATAGGTGTCGATAGGCATTTCAAATATAAGTGTCGATAGGCATTTCAGATATAGGTGTCGATAGGCATTTCAGATATAGGTGTCGATAGGCATTTCAGATATAGGTGTCGATAGGCATTTCAGATATAGGTGCCGATAGGCATTTCAGATATAGTTGCCGATTGGCATTTTAAAAATAGGTGCCGATAGGCATTTCAGATATAGAAGCCGATAGGCATTTCAAATTTAGGTGCCGATAGGCATTCCAGATATGGTTGCCGATAGGCATTTCAAATATAGGTGCTGATAGGCATTTCAGATGTAGTTTCCGATAGGCATTTCAAAAATAGGTGTCGATAGGCATTTCAGATATAGGTGTCGATAGGCATTTCAGATATAGGTGTCGATAGGCATTTCAGATATAGGTGTCGATAGGTATTTCAGATATAGGTGTCGATAGGCATTTCAGATATAGGTGTCGATAGGCATTTCAGATATAGGTGTCGATAGGCATTTTATATATAGGTGTCGATAGGCATTTCAGATATAGGTGCCGATAGGCATTTCAGATATAGTTGCCGATTGGCATTTTAAAAATAGGTGCCGATAGGCATTTCAGATATAGAAGCCGATAGGCATTTCATATATAGGTGCCGATAGGCATTCCAGATATGGTTGCCGATAGGCATTTCAAATATAGGTGCTGATAAGCATTTCAGATGTAGTTTCCGATAGGCATTTCAAAAATAGGTGTCGATAGGCATTTCAGATATAGGTGTCGATGGGCATTTCAGATATAGGTGTCGATAGGCATTTCAGATATAGGTGTCGATAGGCATTTCAAATATAAGTGTCGATAGGCATTTCAGATATAGGTGTCGATAGGCATTTCAGATATAGGTGCCGATAGGCATTTCAGATATAGTTGCCGATTGGCATTTTAAAAATAGGTGCCGATAGGCATTTCAGATATAGAAGCCGATAGGCATTTCAAATTTAGGTGCCGATAGGCATTCCAGATATGGTTGCCGATAGGCATTTCAAATATAGGTGCTGATAGGCATTTCAGATGTAGTTTCCGATAGGCATTTCAAAAATAGGTGTCGATAGGCAATTCAGATATAGGTGTCGATAGGCATTTCAGATATAGGTGTCGATAGGCATTTCAGCTATAGGTGTCGATAGGCATTTCAGATATAGGTGTCGATAGGCATTTCAGATATAGGTGTCGATAGGCATTTCAGATATAGGTGTCGATAGGCATTTCAGATATAGGTGTCGATAGGCATTTCAGATATAGGTGCCGATAGGCATTTCAGATATAGTTGCCGATTGGCATTTTAAAAATAGGTGCCGATAGGCATTTCAGATATAGAAGCCGATAGGCATTTCAAATATAGGTGCCGATAGGCATTTCAGATATGGTTGCCGATAGGCATTTCAAATATAGGTGCTGATAGGCATTTCAGATGTAGTTTCCGATAGGCATTTCAAAAATAGATGTCGATAGGCATTTCAGATATAGGTGTCGATAGGCATTTCAGATATAGGTGTCGATAGGCATTTCAGATATAGGTGTCGATAGGCATTTCAGATATAGGTGTCGATAGGCATTTCAGATATAGGTGTCGATAGGCATTTCAGATATAGGGGTCGATAGGCATTTCAGATATAGGTGTCAATAGGCATTTCAGATATAGGTGTCGATAGGCATTTCAGATATAGTTGCCGATTGGCATTTTAAAAATAGGTGCCGATAGGCATTTCAGATATAGAAGCCGATAGGCATTTCAAATATAGGTGCCGATAGGCATTTCAGATATGGTTGCCGATAGGCATTTCAAATATAGGTGCTGATAGGCATTTCAGATGTAGTTTCCGATAGGCATTTCAAAAATAGGTGTAGATAGGCATTTCAGATATAAGTGTCGATAGGCATTTCAGATATAGGTGTCGATAGGCATTTCAGATATAGGTGTCGATAGGCATTTCAGATATAGGTGTCGATAGGCATTTCAGATATAGGTGTCGATAGGCATTTCAGATATAGGTGTCGATAGGCATTTCAGATATAGGTGTCGATAGGCATTTCAGATATAGGTGCCGATAGGCATTTCAGATATAGTTGCCGATTGGCATTTTAAAAATAGGTGCCGATAGGCATTTCAGATATAGAAGCCGATAGGCATTTCAAATATAGGTGCCGATAGGCATTCCAGATATGGTTGCCGATAGGCATTTCAAATATAGGTGCTGATAGGCATTTCAGATGTAGTTTCCGATAGGCATTTCAAAAATAGGTGTCGATAGGCATTTCAGATATAGGTGTCGATAGGCATTTCAGATATAGGTGTCGATAGGCATTTCAGATATAGGTGTCGATAGGCATTTCAGATATAGGTGTCGATAGGCATTTCAGATATAGGTGTCGATAGGCATTTTAGATATAGGTGTCGATAGGCATTTCAGATATAGGTGTCGATAGGCATTTCAGATATAGGTGTCGATAGGCATTTCAGATATAGGTGCCGATAGGCATTTCAGATATAGTTGCCGATTGGCATTTTAAAAATAGGTACCGATAGGCATTTCAGATATAGAAGCCGATAGGCATTTCAAATATAGGTGTCGATAGGCATTCTAGATATGGTTGCCGATAGGCATTTCAAATATAGGTGCTGATAGGCATTTCAGATGTAGTTTCCGATAGGCATTTCAAAAATAGGTGTCGTTAGGCATTTCAGATATAGGTGTCGATAGGCATTTCAGATATAGGTGTCGATAGGCATTTCAGATATAGGTGTCGATAGGCATTTCAGATATAGGTGTCGATAGGCATTTCAGATATAGGTGTCGATAGGCATTTCAGATATAGGTGTCGATAGGCATTTCAGATATAGGTGTCGATAGGCATTTCAGATATAGGTGTCGATAGGCATTTCAGATATAGGTGCCGATAGGCATTTCATATATAGTTGCCGATTGGCATTTTAAAAATAGGTGCCGGTAGGCATTTCAGATATAGAAGCCGATAGGCATTTCAAATATAGGTGCCGATAGGCATTCCAGATATGGTTGCCGATAGGCATTTCAAATATAGGTGCTGATAGGCATTTCAGATGTAGTTTCCGATAGGCATTTCAAAAATAGATGTCGATAGGCATTTCAGATATAGGTGTCGATAGGCATTTCAGATATAGGTGTCGATAGGCATTTCAGATATAGGTGTCGATAGGCATTTCAGATATAGGTGTCGATAGGCATTTCAGATATAGGTGCCGATAGGCATTTCAGATATAGTTGCCGATTGGCATTTTAAAAATAGGTGCCGATAGGCATTTCAGATATAGAAGCCGATAGGCATTTCAAATATAGGTGCCGATAGGCATTCCAGATATGGTTGCCGATAGGCATTTCAAATATAGGTGCTGATAGGCATTTCAGATGTAGTTTCCGATAGGCATTTCAAAAATAGGTGTCGATAGGCATTTCAGATATAGGTGTCGATAGGCATTTCAGATATAGGTGTCGATAGGCATTTCAGATATAAGTGTCGATAGGCATTTCAGATATAGGTGTCGATAGGCATTTCAGATATAGGTGCCGATAGGCATTTCAGATATAGTTGCCGATTGGCATTTTAAAAATAGGTGCCGATAGGCATTTCAGATATAGAAGCCGATAGGCATTTCAAATATAGGTGCCGATAGGCATTCCAGATATGGTTGCCGATAGGCATTTCAAATATAGGTGCTGATAGGCAATTCAGATGTAGTTTCCGATAGGCATTTCAAAAATAGGTGTCGATAGGCATTTCAGATATAGGTGTCGATAGGCATTTCAGATATAGGTGTCGATAGGCATTTCAGATATAGGTGTCAATAGGCATTTCAGATATAGGTGTCGATAGGCATTTCAAAAATAGGTGTCGTTAGGCATTTCAGATATAGGTGTCGATAGGCATTTCAGATATAGGTGTCGATAGGCATTTCAGATATAGGTGTCGATAGGCATTTCAGATATAGGTGTCGATAGGCATTTCAGATATAGGTGTCGATAGGCATTTCAGATATAGGTGTCGATAGGCATTTCAGATATAGGTGTCGATAGGCATTTCAGATATAGGTGTCGATAGGCATTTCAGATATAGGTGCCGATAGGCATTTCAGATATAGTTGCCGATTGGCATTTTAAAAATAGGTGCCGGTAGGCATTTCAGATATAGAAGCCGATAGGCATTTCAAATATAGGTGCCGATAGGCATTCCAGATATGGTTGCCGATAGGCATTTCAAATATAGGTGCTGATAGGCATTTCAGATGTAGTTTCCGATAGGCATTTCAAAAATAGGTGTCGATAGGCATTTCAGATATAGGTGTCGATAGGCATTTCAGATATAGGTGTCGATAGGCATTTCAGATATAGGTGTCGATAGGCATTTCAGATATAGGTGTCGATAGGCATTTCAGATATAGGTGCCGATAGGCATTTCAGATATAGTTGCCGATTGGCATTTTAAAAATAGGTGCCGATAGGCATTTCAGATATAGAAGCCGATAGGCATTTCAAATATAGGTGCCGATAGGCATTCCAGATATGGTTGCCGATAGGCATTTCAAATATAGGTGCTGATAGGCATTTCAGATGTAGTTTCCGATAGGCATTTCAAAAATAGGTGTCGATAGGCATTTCAGATATAGGTGTCGATAGGCATTTCAGATATAGGTGTCGATAGGCATTTCAGATATAAGTGTCGATAGGCATTTCAGATATAGGTGTCGATAGGCATTTCAGATATAGGTGCCGATAGGCATTTCAGATATAGTTGCCGATTGGCATTTTAAAAATAGGTGCCGATAGGCATTTCAGATATAGAAGCCGATAGGCATTTCAAATATAGGTGCCGATAGGCATTCCAGATATGGTTGCCGATAGGCATTTCAAATATAGGTGCTGATAGGCATTTCAGATGTAGTTTCCGATAGGCATTTCAAAAATAGGTGTCGATAGGCATTTCAGATATAGGTGTCGATAGGCATTTCAGATATAGGTGTCGATAGGCATTTCAGATATAGGTGTCAATAGGCATTTCAGATATAGGTGTCGATAGGCATTTCAAAAATAGGTGTCGATAGGCATTTCAGATATAGGTGTCGATAGGCATTTCAGATATAGGTGTCGATTGGCATTTCAGATATAGGTGTCGATAGGCATTTCAGATATAGGATTCGATAGGCATTTCAGATATAGGTATCGATAGGCATTTCAGATATAGGTGTCGATAGGCATTTCAGATATAGGTGTCGATAGGCATTTCAAATATAGGTGTCGATAGGCATTTCAGATATAGGTGCCGATAGGCATTTCAGATATAGTTGCCGATTGGCATTTTAAAAATAGGTGCCGATAGGCATTTCAGATATAGAAGCCGATAGGCATTTCAAATATAGGTGCCGATTGGCATTCCAGATATGGTTGCCGATAGGCATTTCAAATTTAGGTGCTGATAGGCATTTCAGATGTAGTTTCCGATAGGCATTTCAAAAATAGGTGTCGCTAGGCATTTCAGATATAGGTGTCGATAGGCATTTCAGATATAGGTGTCGATAGGCATTTCAGATATAGGTGTCGATAGGCATTTCAGATATAGGTGCCGATAGGCATTTCAGATATAGTTGCCGATTGGCATTTTAAAAATAGGTGCCGATAGGCATTTCAGATATAGAAGCCGATAGGCATTTCAAATATAGGTGCCGATAGGCATTCCAGATATGGTTGCCGATAGGCATTTCAAATATAGGTGCTGATAAGCATTTCAGATGTAGTTTCCGATAGGCATTTCAAAAATAGGTGTCGATAGGCATTTCAGATATAGGTGTCGATGGGCATTTCAGATATAGGTGTCGATAGGCATTTCAGATATAGGTGTCGATAGGCATTTCAAATATAAGTGTCGATAGGCATTTCAGATAGAGGTGTCGATAGGCATTTCAGATATAGGTGTCGATAGGCATTTCAGATATAGGTGTCGATAGGCATTTCAGATATAGGTGCCGATAGGCATTTCAGATATAGTTGCCGATTGGCATTTTAAAAATAGGTGCCGATAGGCATTTCAGATATAGAAGCCGATAGGCATTTCAAATTTAGGTGCCGATAGGCATTCCAGATATGGTTGCCGATAGGCATTTCAAATATAGGTGCTGATAGGCATTTCAGATGTAGTTTCCGATAGGCATTTCAAAAATAGGTGTCGATAGGCATTTCAGATATAGGTGTCGATAGGCATTTCAGATATAGGTGTCGATAGGCATTTCAGATATAGGTGTCGATAGGTATTTCAGATATAGGTGTCGATAGGCATTTCAGATATAGGTGTCGATAGGCATTTCAGATATAGGTGTCGATAGGCATTTTATATATAGGTGTCGATAGGCATTTCAGATATAGGTGCCGATAGGCATTTCAGATATAGTTGCCGATTGGCATTTTAAAAATAGGTGCCGATAGGCATTTCAGATATAGAAGCCGATAGGCATTTCAAATATAGGTGCCGATAGGCATTCCAGATATGGTTGCCGATAGGCATTTCAAATATAGGTGCTGATAAGCATTTCAGATGTAGTTTCCGATAGGCATTTCAAAAATAGGTGTCGATAGGCATTTCAGATATAGGTGTCGATGGGCATTTCAGATATAGGTGTCGATAGGCATTTCAGATATAGGTGTCGATAGGCATTTCAAATATAAGTGTCGATAGGCATTTCAGATATAGGTGTCGATAGGCATTTCAGATATAGGTGCCGATAGGCATTTCAGATATAGTTGCCGATTGGCATTTTAAAAATAGGTGCCGATAGGCATTTCAGATATAGAAGCCGATAGGCATTTCAAATTTAGGTGCCGATAGGCATTCCAGATATGGTTGCCGATAGGCATTTCAAATATAGGTGCTGATAGGCATTTCAGATGTAGTTTTCCGATAGGCATTTCAAAAATAGGTGTCGATAGGCAATTCAGATATAGGTGTCGATAGGCATTTCAGATATAGGTGTCGATAGGCATTTCAGATATAGGTGTCGATAGGCATTTGAGATATAGGTGTCGATAGGCATTTCAGATATAGGTGTCGATAGGCATTTCAGATATAGGTGTCGATAGGCATTTCAGATATAGGTGTCGATAGGCATTTCAGATATAGGTGCCGATAGGCATTTCAGATATAGTTGCCGATTGGCATTTTAAAAATAGGTGCCGATAGGCATTTCAGATATAGAAGCCGATAGGCATTTCAAATATAGGTGCCGATAGGCATTCCAGATATGGTTGCCGATAGGCATTTCAAATATAGGTGCTGATAGGCATTTCAGATGTAGTTTCCGATAGGCATTTCAAAAATAGATGTCGATAGGCATTTCAGATATAGGTGTCGATAGGCATTTCAGATATAGGTGTCGATAGGCATTTCAGATATAGGTGTCGATAGGCATTTCAGATATAGGTGTCGATAGGCATTTCAGATATAGGTGTCGATAGGCATTTCAGATATAGGGGTCGATAGGCATTTCAGATATAGGTGTCAATAGGCATTTCAGATATAGGTGTCGATAGGCATTTCAGATATAGTTGCCGATTGGCATTTTAAAAATAGGTGCCGATAGGCATTTCAGATATAGAAGCCGATAGGCATTTCAAATATAGGTGCCGATAGGCATTTCAGATATGGTTGCCGATAGGCATTTCACATATAGGTGCTGATAGGCATTTCAGATGTAGTTTCCGATAGGCATTTCAAAAATAGGTGTAGATAGGCATTTCAGATATAAGTGTCGATAGGCATTTCAGATATAGGTGTCGATAGGCATTTCAGATATAGGTGTCGATAGGCATTTCAGATATAGGTGTCGATAGGCATTTCAGATATAGGTGTCGATAGGCATTTCAGATATAGGTGTCGATAGGCATTTCAGATATAGGTGTCGATAGGCATTTCAGATATAGGTGTCGATAGGCAATTCAGATATAGGTGCCGATAGGCATTTCAGATATAGTTGCCGATTGGCATTTTAAAAATAGGTGCCGATAGGCATTTCAGATATAGAAGCCGATAGGCATTTCAAATATAGGTGCCGATAGGCATTCCAGATATGGTTGCCGATAGGCATTTCAAATATAGGTGCTAATAGGCATTTCAGATGTAGTTTCCGATAGGCATTTCAAAAATAGGTGTCAATAGGCATTTCAGATATAGGTGTCGATAGGCATTTCAGATGTAGGTGTCGATAGGCATTTCAGATATAGGTGTCGATAGGCATTTCAGATATAGGTGTCGATAGGCATTTCAGATATAGGTGTCGATAGGCATTTCAGATATAGGTGTCGATAGGCATTTCAGATATAGGTGTCGATAGGCATTTCAGATATAGGTGTCGATAGGCATTTCAGATATAGGTGTCGATGGGCATTTCAGATATAGGTGCCGATAGGCATTTCAGATATAGTTGCCGATTGGCATTTTAAAAATATGTGCCGATAGGCATTTCAGATATAGAAGCCGATAGGCATTTTAAATATAGGTGCCGATAGGCATTCCAGATATGGTTGCCGATAGGCATTTCAAATACAGGTGCTGATAGGCATTTCAGATGTAGTTTCCGATAGGCATTTCAAAAATAGGTGTCGATAGGCATTTCAGATATAGGTGTCGATAGGCATTTCAGATATAGGTGTCGATAGGCATTTCAGATATAGGTGTCGATAGGCATTTCAGATATAGGTGTCGATAGGCATTTCAGATATAGGTGTCGATAGGCATTTCAGATATAGGTGCCGATAGGCATTTCAGATATAGTTGCCAATTGGCATTTTAAAAATAGGTGCCGATAGGCATTTCAGATATAGAAGCCGATAGGCATTTCAAATATAGGTGCCGATAGGCATTCCAGATATGGTTGCCGATAGGCATTTCAAATATAGGTGCTGATAGGCATTTCAGATGTAGTTTCCGATAGGCATTTCAAAAATAGGTGTCGATAGGCATTTCAGATATTTGTGTCGATAGGCATTTCAGATATAGGTGTCGATAGGCATTTCAGATATAGGTGTCGATAGGCATTTCAGATATAGGTGTCGATAGGCATTTCAGATATAGGTGTCGATAGGCATTTCAGATATAGGTGTCGATAGGCATTTCAGATATAGGTGTCGATAGGCATTTCAGATATAGGTGTCGATAGGCATTTCAGATATAGGTGCCGATAGGCATTTCAGATATGGGTGTCGATAGGCATTTCAGATATAGGTGTCGATAGGCATTTCAGATATAGGTGTCGATAGGCATTTCAGATATAGGTGTCGATAGGCATTTCAGATATAGGTGTCGATAGGCATTTCAGATATAGGTGCCGATAGGCATTTCAGATATAGGTGCCGATAGGCATTTCAGATATAGTTGCCGATTGGCATTTCAAAAATAGGTGTCGATAGGCATTTCAGATATAGGTGTCGATAGGCATTTCAGATATAGGTGTCGATAGGCATTTCAGATATAGGTGTCGATAGGCATTTCAGATATAGGTGTCGATAGGCATTTCAGATATAGGTGTCGATAGGCATTTCAGATATAGGTGTCGATAGGCATTTCAGATATAGGTGTCGATAGGCATTTCAGATATAGGTGTCGATAGGCATTTCAGATATAGGTGCCGATAGGCATTTCAGATATAGTTGCCGATTGGCATTTTAAAAATAGGTGCCGATAGGCATTTCAGATATAGAAGCCGATAGGCATTTCAAATATAGGTGCCGATAGGCATTCCAGATATGGTTGCCGATAGGCATTTCAAATATAGGTGCTGATAGGCATTTCAGATGTAGTTTCCGATAGGCATTTCAAAAATAGGTGTCGATAGGCATTTCAGATATAGGTGTTGATAGGCATTTCAGATATAGGTGTCGATTGGCATTTCAGATATAGGTGTCGATAGGCATTTCAGATATAGGATTCGATAGGCATTTCAGATATAGGTGTCGATAGGCATTTCAGATATAGGTGTCGATAGGCATTTCAGATATAGGTGTCGATAGGCATTTCAGATATAGGTGTCGATAGGCATTTCAGATATAGGTGTCGATAGGCATTTCAGATATAGGTGTCGATAGGCATTTCAGATATAGGTGTCGATAGGCATTTCAGATATAGGTGCCGATAGGCATTTCAGATATAGTTGCCGATTGGCATTTTAAAAATAGGTGCCGATAGGCATTTCAGATATAGAAGCCGATAGGCATTTCAAATATAGGTGCCGATAGGCATTCCAGATATGGTTGCCGATAGGCATTTCAAATATAGGTGCTGATAGGCATTTCAGATGTAGTTTCCGATAGGCATTTCAAAAATAGGTGTCGATAGGCATTTCAGATATAGGTGTCGATAGGCATTTCAGATATAGGTGTCGATAGGCATTTCAGATATAGGTGTCGATAGGCATTTCAGATATAGGTGTCGATAGGCATTTCAGATATAGGTGCCGAGAGGCATTTCAGATATAGTTGCCGATTGGCATTTTAAAAATAGGTGCCGATAGGCATTTCAGATATAGAAGCCGATAGGCATTTCAAATATAGGTGCCGATAGGCATTCCAGATATGGTTGCCGATAGGCATTTCAAATATAGGTGCTGATAGGCATTTCAGATGTAGTTTCCGATAGGCATTTCAAAATTAGGTAACGATAGGCATTTCAGATATAGGTGTCGAT
>JAVRKA010001170.1:0-22881 GCA_034508555.1 Venustoraphidia nigricollis | reverse complement strand
CAGCACCTATATTTGAAATGCCTATCGGCAACCATATCTGGAATGCCTATCGGCACCTATATTTGAAATGCCTATCGGCTTCTATATCTGAAATGCCTATCGGCACCTATTTTTAAAATGCCAATCGGCAACTATATCTGAAATGCCTATCGGCACCTATATCTGAAATGCCTATCGACACCTATATCTGAAATGCCTATCGACACCTATATCTGAAATGCCTATCGACACCTATATTTGAAATGCCTATCGACACCTATATCTGAAATGCCTATCGACACCTATATCTGAAATGCCTATCGACACCTATATCTGAAATGCCTATCGACACCTATATCTGAAATGCCTATCGACACCTATATCTGAAATGCCTATCGACACCTATTTTTGAAATGCCTATCGGAAACTACATCTGAAATGCCTATCAGCACCTATATTTGAAATGCCTATCGGCAACCATATCTGGAATGCCTATCGGCACCTATATTTGAAATGCCTATCGGCTTCTATATCTAAAATGCCTATCGGCACCTATTTTTAAAATGCCAATCGGCAACTATATCTGAAATGCCTATCGGCACCTATATCTGAAATGCCTATCGACACCTATATCTGAAATGCCTTTCGACACCTATATCTGAAATGCCTATCGACACCTATATCTGAAATGCCTATCGACACCTATATCTGAAATGCCTATCGACACCTATATCTGAAATGCCTTTCGACACCTATATCTGAAATGCCTATCGACACCTATATCTGAAATGCCTATCGACACCTATATCTGAAATGCCTATCGACACCTATATCTGAAATGCCTTTCGACACCTATATCTGAAATGCCTATCGACACCTATATCTGAAATGCCTATCGACACCTATATCTGAAATGCCTATCGACACCTATTTTTAAAATGCCTATCGGAAACTACATCTGAAATGCCTATCAGCACCTATATTTGAAATGCCTATCGGCAACCATATCTGGAATGCCTATCGGCACCGATATTTGAAATGCCTATCGGCTTCTATATCTGGAATGCCTATCGGCACCGATATTTGAAATGCCTATCGGCTTCTATATCTGAAATGCCTATCGGCACCTATTTTTAAAATGCCAATCGGCAACTATATCTGAAATGCCTATCGGCACCTATATCTTAAATGCCTATCGACACCTATATCTGAAATGCCTATCGACACCTATATCTGAAATGCCTATCGACACCTATTTTTGAAATGCCTATCGGAAACTACATCTGAAATGCCTATCAGCACCTATATTTGAAATGCCTATCGGCAACCATATCTGGAATTCCTATCGGCACCTATATTTGGAATGACTATCGGCTTCTAAATCTGAAATGCCTATCGGCACCTATTTTTAAAATGCCAATCGGCAACTATATCTGAAATGCCTATCGGCACCTATATCTGAAATGCCTATCGACACCTATATCTGAAATGCCTATCGACACCTATATCTGAAATGCCTATCGACACCTATATCTGAAATGCCTATCGACACCTATATCTGAAATGCCTATCGACACCTATATCTGAAATGCCTATCGACACCTATATCTGAAATGCCTATCGACACCTATATCTAAAATGCCTATCGACACCTATTTTTGAAATGCCTATCGGAAACTACATCTGAAATGCCTATCAGCACCTATATTTGAAATGCCTATCGACAACCATATCTGGAATGCCTATCGGCACCTATATTTGAAATGCCTATCGGCTTCTATAACTGAAATGCCTATCGGCACCTATTTTATAATGCCAATCGGCAACTATATCTGAAATGCCTATCGGCACCTATATCTGAAATGCCTATCGACACCTATATCTGAAATGCCTATCGACACCTATATTTGAAATGCCTATCGACACCTATATCTGAAATGCCTATCGACACCTATATCTGAAATTCCTATCGACACCTATATCTGAAATGCCTATCGACACCTATATCTGAAATGCCTATCGACACCTATATCTGAAATGCCTATCGACACCTATTTTTGAAATGCCTATCGGAAACTACATCTAAAATGCCTATCAGCACCTATATTTGAAATGCCTATCGGCAACCATATCTGGAATGCCTATCGGCACCGATATTTGAAATGCCTATCGGCTTCTATATCTGAAATGCCTATCGGCACCTATTTTTAAAATGCCAATCGGCAACTATATCTAAAATGCCTATCGGCACCTATATCTGAAATGCCTATCGACACCTATATCTGAAATGCCTATCGACACCTTTATCTGAAATGCCTATCGACACCTATATCTGAAATGCCTATCGACACCTATATCTGAAATGCCTATCGACACCTATATCTGAAATGCCTATCGACACCTATATCTGAAATGCCTATCGACACCTATATCTGAAATGCCTATCGACACCTATATCTGAAATGCCTATCGACACCTATATCTGAAATGCCTATCGACACCTATATCTGAAATGCCTATCGACACCTATATCTGAAATGCCTATCGACACCTATATCTGAAATGCCTATCGACACCTATATCTGAAATGCCTATCGACACCTATATCTGAAATGCCTATCGACACCTATATCTGAAATGCCTATCGACACCTATATCTGAAATGCCTATCGACACCTATATCTGAAATGCCTATCGACACCTATATCTGAAATGCCTATCGACACCTATATCTGAAATGCCTATCGACACCTATATCTGAAATGCCTATGGACACCTATATCTGAAATGCCTATCGACACCTATATCTGAAATGCCTATCGACACCTATATCTGAAATGCCTATCGACACCTATTTTTGAAATGCCTATCGGAAACTACATCTGAAATGCCTATCAGCACCTATATTTGAAATGCCTATCGGCAACCATATCTGGAATGCCTATCGGCACCTATATTTGAAATGCCTATCGGCTTCTATATCTGAAATGCTTATCGGCACCTATTTTTAAAATGCCAGTCGGCAACTATATCTGAAATGCCTATCGGCACCTATATCTGAAATGCCTATCGACACCTATATCTGAAATGCCTATCGACACCTATATCTGAAATGCCTATCGACACCTATATCTGAAATGCCTATCGACACCTATATCTGAAATGCCTATCGACACCTATATCTGAAATGCCTATCGACACCTATATCTGAAATGCCTATCGACACCTATTTTTGAAATGCCTATCGGAAACTACATCTGAAATGCCTATCAGCACCTATATTTGAAATGCCTATCGGCAACCATATCTGGAATGCCTATCGGCACCTATATTTGAAATGCCTATCGGCTTCTATATCTGAAATGCTTATCGGCACCTATTTTTAAAATGCCAGTCGGCAACTATATCTGAAATGCCTATCGGCACCTATATCTGAAATGCCTATCGACACCTATATCTGAAATGCCTATCGACACCTATATCTGAAATGCCTATCGACACCTATATCTGAAATGCCTATCGACACCTATATCTGAAATGCCTATCGACACCTATATCTGAAATGCCTATCGACACCTATATCTGAAATGCCTATCGACACCTATTTTTGAAATGCCTATCGGAAACTACATCTGAAATGCCTATCAGCACCTATATTTGAAATGCCTATCGGCAACCATATCTGGAATGCCTATCGGCACCTATATTTGAAATGCCTATCGGCTTCTATATCTGAAATGCCTATCGGCACCTATTTTTAAAATGCCAATCGGCAACTATATCTGAAATGCCTATCGGCACCTATATCTGAAATGCCTATCGACACCTATATCTGAAATGCCTATCGACAACTATATCTGAAATGCCATTCGACACCTATATCTGAAATGCCTATCGACACCTATATCTGAAATGCCTATCGACACCTATATCTGAAATGCCTATCGACACCTATATCTGAAATGCCTATCGACACTTATATCTGAAATGCCTATCGACACCTATTTTTGAAATGCCTATCGGAAACTACAGCTGAAATGCCTATCAGCACCTATATTTGAAATGCCTATCAGCAACCATATCTGGAATGCCTATCGGCACCTATATTTGAAATGCCTATCGGCTTCTATATCTGAAATGCCTATCGGCACCTATTTTTAAAATGCCAATCGGCAACTATATCTGAAATGCCTATCGGCACCTATATCTGAAATGCCTATCGACACCTATATCTGAAATGCCTATCGACACCTATATCTGAAATGCCATTCGACACCTATATCTGAAATGCCTATCGACACCTATATCTGAAATGCCTATCGACACCTATATCTGAAATGCCTATCGACACCTATATCTGAAATGCCTATCGACACCTATATCTGAAATGCCTATCGACACCTATATCTGAAATGCCTATCGACACCTATATCTGAAATGTCTATCGACACCTATTTTTGAAATGCCTATCGGAGACTACATCTGAAATGCCTATCAGCACCTATATTTGAAATGCCTATCGGCAACCATATCTGGAATGCCTATCGGCACCTATATTTGAAATGCCTATCGGCTTCTATATCTGAAATGCCTATCGGCACCTATTTTTAAAATGCCAATCGGCAACTATATCTGAAATGCCTATCGGCACCTATATCTAAAATGCCTATCGACACCTATATCTGAAATGCCTATCGACACCTATATCTGAAATGCCTATCGACACCTATATCTGAAATGCCTATCGACACTTATATCTGAAATGCCTATCGACACCTATATCTGAAATGCCTATCGACACCTATATCTGAAATGCCTATCGACACCTATATCTGAAATGCCTATCGACACCTATTTTTGAAATGCCTATCGGAAACTACATCTGAAATGCCTATCATATCCTATATTTGAAATGCCTATCGGCAACCATATCTGGAATGCCTATCGGCACCTATATTTGAAATGCCTATCGGCTTCTATATCTGAAATGCCTATCGGCACCTATTTTTAAAATGCCAATCGGAAACTACATCTGAAATGCCTATCAGCACCTATATTTGAAATGCCTATCGGCAACCATATCTGGAATGCCTATCGGCACCTATATTTGAAATGCCTATCGGCTTCTATATCTGAAATGCCTATCGGCACCTATTTTTAAAATGCCAATCGGCAACTATATCTGAAATGCCTATCGGCACCTATATCTGAAATGCCTATCGACACCTATATCTGAAATGCCTATCGACACCTATATCTGAAATGCCTATCGACACCTATATTTGAAATGCCTATCGACACCTATATCTGAAATGCCTATCGACACCTATATCTGAAATGCCTATCGACACCTATATCTGAAATGCCTATCGACACCTATATCTGAAATGCCTATCGACACCTATATCTGAAATGCCTATCGACACCTATTTTTGAATTGCCTATCGGAAACTACATCTGAAATGCCTATCAGCACCTATATTTGAAATGCCTATCGGCAACCATATCTGGAATGCCTATCGGCACCTATATTTGAAATGCCTATCGGCTTCTATATCTGAAATGCCTATCGGCACCTATTTTTAAAATGCCAATCGGCAACTATATCTGAAATGCCTATCGGCACCTATATCTGAAATGCCTATCGACACCTATATCTGAAATGCCTTTCGACACCTATATCTGAAATGCCTATCGACACCTATATCTGAAATGCCTATCGACACCTATATCTGAAATGCCTATCGACACCTATATCTGAAATGCCTTTCGACACCTATATCTGAAATGCCTATCGACACCTATATCTGAAATGCCTATCGACACCTATATCTTAAATGCCTATCGACACCTATATCTGAAATGCCTTTCGACACCTATATCTGAAATGCCTATCGACACCTATATCTGAAATGCCTATCGACACCTATATCTGAAATGCCTATCGACACCTATTTTTAAAATGCCTATCGGAAACTACATCTGAAATGCCTATCAGCACCTATATTTGAAATGCCTATCGGCAACCATATCTGGAATGCCTATCGGCACCGATATTTGAAATGCCTATCGGCTTCTATATCTGAAATGCCTATCGGCACCTATTTTTAAAATGCCAATCGGCAACTATATCTGAAATGCCTATCGGCACCTATATCTTAAATGCCTATCGACACTTATATCTGAAATGCCTATCGACACCTATATCTGAAATGCCTATCGACACCTATTTTTGAAATGCCTATCGGAAACTACATCTGAAATGCCTATCAGCACCTATATTTGAAATGCCTATCGGAAACTACATCTGAAATGCCTATCAGCACCTATATTTGAAATGCCTATCGGCAACCATATCTGGAATTCCTATCGGCACCTATATTTGGAATGCCTATCGGCTTCTAAATCTGAAATGCCTATCGGCACCTATTTTTAAAATGCCAATCGGCAACTATATCTGAAATGCCTATCGGCACCTATATCTGAAATGCCTATCGACACCTATATCTGAAATGCCTATCGACACCTATATCTGAAATGCCTATCGACACCTATATCTGAAATGCCTATCGACACCTATATCTGAAATGCCTATCGACACCTATATCTGAAATGCCTATCGACACCTATATCTGAAATGCCTATCGACACCTATATCTAAAATGCCTATCGACACCTATTTTTGAAATGCCTATCGGAAACTACATCTGAAATGCCTATCAGCACCTATATTTGAAATGCCTATCGACAACCATATCTGGAATGCCTATCGGCACCTATATTTGAAATGCCTATCGGCTTCTATATCTGAAATGCCTATCGGCACCTATTTTATAATGCCAATCGGCAACTATATCTGAAATGCCTATCGGCACCTATATCTGAAATGCCTTTCGACACCTATATCTGAAATGCCTATCGACACCTATATTTGAAATGCCTATCGACACCTATATCTGAAATGCCTATCGACACATATATCTGAAATTCCTATCGACACCTATATCTGAAATGCCTATCGACACCTATATCTGAAATGCCTATCGACACCTATATCTGAAATGCCTATCGACACCTATTTTTGAAATGCCTATCAGAAACTACATCTGAAATGCCTATCAGCACCTATATTTGAAATGCCTATCGGCAACCATATCTGGAATGCCTATCGGCACCGATATTTGAAATGCCTATCGGCTTCTATATGTGAAATGCCTATCGGCACCTATTTTTAAAATGCCAATCGGCAACTATATCAGAAATGCCTATCGGCACCTATATCTGAAATGCCTATCGACACCTATATCTGAAATGCCTATCGACACCTTTATCTGAAATGCCTATCGACACCTATATCTGAAATGCCTATCGACACCTATATCTGAAATGCCTATCGACACCTATATCTGAAATGCCTATCGACACCTATATCTGAAATGCCTATCGACACCTATATCTGAAATGCCTATCGACACCTATATCTGAAATGCCTATCGACACCTATTTTTGAAATGCCTATCGGAAACTACATCTGAAATGCCTATCAGCACCTATATTTGAAATGCCTATCGGCAACCATATCTGGAATGCCTATCGGCACCTATATTTGAAATGCCTATCTGCTTCTATATCTGAAATGCCTATCGGCACCTATTTTTAAAATGCCAATCGGCAACTATATCTGAAATGCCTATCGGCACCTATATCTGAAATGCCTATCGACACCTATATCTGAAATGCCTTTCGACACCTATATCTGAAATGCCTATCGACACCTATATCTGAAATGCCTATCGACACCTATATCTGAAATGCCTATCGACACCTATATCTGAAATGCCTTTCGACACCTATATCTGAAATGCCTATCGACACCTATATCTGAAATGCCTATCGACACCTATTTTTGAAATGCCTATCGGAAACTACATCTGAAATGCCTATCAGCACCTATATTTGAAATGCCTATCGGCAACCATATATGGAATGCCTATCGGCACCGATATTTGAAATGCCTATCGGCTTCTATATCTGAAATGCCTATCGGCACCTATTTTTAAAATGCCAATCGGCAACTATATCTGAAATGCCTATCGGCACCTATATCTGAAATGCCTATCGACACCTATATCTGAAATGCCTATCGACACCTATATCTGAAATGCCTATCGACACCTATATCTGAAATGCCTATCGACACCTATATCTGAAATGCCTATCGACACCTATATCTGAAATGCCTATGGACACCTATATCTGAAATGCCTATCGACACCTATATCTGAAATGCCTATCGACACCTATATCTGAAATGCCTATCGACACCTATTTTTGAAATGCCTATCGGAAACTACATCTGAAATGCCTATCAGCACCTATATTTGAAATGCCTATCGGCAACCATATCTGGAATGCCTATCGGCACCTATATTTGAAATGCCTATCGGCTTCTATATCTGAAATGCTTATCGGCACCTATTTTTAAAATGCCAATCGGCAACTATATCTGAAATGCCTATCGGCACCTATATCTGAAATGCCTATCGACACCTATATCTGAAATGCCTATCGACACCTATATCTGAAATGCCTATCGACACCTATATCTGAAATGCCTATCGACACCTATATCTGAAATGCCTATCGACACCTATATCTGAAATGCCTATCGACACCTATATCTGAAATGCCTATCGACACCTATTTTTGAAATGCCTATCGGAAACTACATCTGAAATGCCTATCAGCACCTATATTTGAAATGCCTATCGGCAACCATATCTGGAATGCCTATCGGCACCTATATTTGAAATGCCTATCGGCTTCTATATCTGAAATGCCTATCGGCACCTATTTTTAAAATGCCAATCGGCAACTATATCTGAAATGCCTATCGGCACCTATATCTGAAATGCCTATCGACACCTATATCTGAAATGCCTATCGACACCTATATCTGAAATGCCATTCGACACCTATATCTGAAATGCCTATCGACACCTATATCTGAAATGCCTATCGACACCTATATCTGAAATGCCTATCGACACCTATATCTGAAATGCCTATCGACACTTATATCTGAAATGCCTATCGACACCTATTTTTGAAATGCCTATCGGAAACTACATCTGAAATGCCTATCAGCACCTATATTTGAAATGCCTATCAGCAACCATATCTGGAATGCCTATCGGCACCTATATTTGAAATGCCTATCGGCTTCTATATCTGAAATGCCTATCGGCACCTATTTTTAAAATGCCAATCGGCAACTATATCTGAAATGCCTATCGGCACCTATATCTGAAATGCCTATCGACACCTATATCTGAAATGCCTATCGACACCTATATCTGAAATGCCATTCGACACCTATATCTGAAATGCCTATCGACACCTATATCTGAAATGCCTATCGACACCTCTATCTGAAATGCCTATCGACACCTATATCTGAAATGCCTATCGACACCTATATCTGAAATGCCTATCGACACCTATATCTGAAATGCCTATCGACACCTATATCTGAAATGTCTATCGACACCTATTTTTGAAATGCCTATCGGAGACTACATCTGAAATGCCTATCAGCACCTATATTTGAAATGCCTATCGGCAACCATATCTGGAATGCCTATCGGCACCTATATTTGAAATGCCTATCGGCTTCTATATCTGAAATGCCTATCGACACCTATTTTTAAAATGCCAATCGGCAACTATATCTGAAATGCCTATCGGCACCTATATCTGAAATGCCTATCGACACCTATATCTGAAATGCCTATCGACACCTATATCTGAAATGCCTATCGACACCTATATCTGAAATGCCTATCGACACTTATATCTGAAATGCCTATCGACACCTATATCTGAAATGCCTATCGACACCTATATCTGAAATGCCTATCGACACCTATATCTGAAATGCCTATCGACACCTATTTTTGAAATGCCTATCGGAAACTACATCTGAAATGCCTATCATATCCTATATTTGAAATGCCTATCGGCAACCATATCTGGAATGCCTATCGGCACCTATATTTGAAATGCCTATCGGCTTCTATATCTGAAATGCCTATCGGCACCTATTTTTAAAATGCCAATCGGAAACTACATCTGAAATGCCTATCAGCACCTATATTTGAAATGCCTATCGGCAACCATATCTGGAATGCCTATCGGCACCTATATTTGAAATGCCTATCGGCTTCTATATCTGAAATGCCTATCGGCACCTATTTTTAAAATGCCAATCGGCAACTATATCTGAAATGCCTATCGGCACCTATATCTGAAATGCCTATCGACACCTATATCTGAAATGCCTATCGACACCTATATCTGAAATGCCTATCGACACCTATATTTGAAATGCCTATCGACACCTATATCTGAAATGCCTATCGACACCTATATCTGAAATGCCTATCGACACCTATATCTGAAATGCCTATCGACACCTATATCTGAAATGCCTATCGACACCTATATCTGAAATGCCTATCGACACCTATTTTTGAAATGCCTATCGGAAACTACATCTGAAATGCCTATCAGCACCTATATTTGAAATGCCTATCGGCAACCATATCTGGAATGCCTATCGGCACCTATATTTGAAATGCCTATCGGCTTCTATATCTAAAATGCCTATCGGCACCTATTTTTAAAATGCCAATCGGCAACTATATCTGAAATGCCTATCGGCACCTATATCTGAAATGCCTATCGACACCTATATCTGAAATGCCTTTCGACACCTATATCTGAAATGCCTATCGACACCTATATCTGAAATGCCTATCGACACCTATATCTGAAATGCCTATCGACACCTATATCTGAAATGCCTTTCGACACCTATATCTGAAATGCCTATCGACACCTATATCTGAAATGCCTATCGACACCTATATCTGAAATGCCTATCGACACCTATATCTGAAATGCCTTTCGACACCTATATCTGAAATGCCTATCGACACCTATATCTGAAATGCCTATCGACACCTATATCTGAAATGCCTATCGACACCTATTTTTAAAATGCCTATCGGAAACTACATCTGAAATGCCTATCAGCACCTATATTTGAAATGCCTATCGGCAACCATATCTGGAATGCCTATCGGCACCGATATTTGAAATGCCTATCGGCTTCTATATCTGGAATGCCTATCGGCACCGATATTTGAAATGCCTATCGGCTTCTATATCTGAAATGCCTATCGGCACCTATTTTTAAAATGCCAATCGGCAACTATATCTGAAATGCCTATCGGCACCTATATCTTAAATGCCTATCGACACCTATATCTGAAATGCCTATCGACACCTATATCTGAAATGCCTATCGACACCTATTTTTGAAATGCCTATCGGAAACTACATCTGAAATGCCTATCAGCACCTATATTTGAAATGCCTATCGGCAACCATATCTGGAATTCCTATCGGCACCTATATTTGGAATGACTATCGGCTTCTAAATCTGAAATGCCTATCGGCACCTATTTTTAAAATGCCAATCGGCAACTATATCTGAAATGCCTATCGGCACCTATATCTGAAATGCCTATCGACACCTATATCTGAAATGCCTATCGACACCTATATCTGAAATGCCTATCGACACCTATATCTGAAATGCCTATCGACACCTATATCTGAAATGCCTATCGACACCTATATCTGAAATGCCTATCGACACCTATATCTGAAATGCCTATCGACACCTATATCTAAAATGCCTATCGACACCTATTTTTGAAATGCCTATCGGAAACTACATCTGAAATGCCTATCAGCACCTATATTTGAAATGCCTATCGACAACCATATCTGGAATGCCTATCGGCACCTATATTTGAAATGCCTATCGGCTTCTATAACTGAAATGCCTATCGGCACCTATTTTATAATGCCAATCGGCAACTATATCTGAAATGCCTATCGGCACCTATATCTGAAATGCCTATCGACACCTATATCTGAAATGCCTATCGACACCTATATTTGAAATGCCTATCGACACCTATATCTGAAATGCCTATCGACACCTATATCTGAAATTCCTATCGACACCTATATCTGAAATGCCTATCGACACCTATATCTGAAATGCCTATCGACACCTATATCTGAAATGCCTATCGACACCTATTTTTGAAATGCCTATCGGAAACTACATCTAAAATGCCTATCAGCACCTATATTTGAAATGCCTATCGGCAACCATATCTGGAATGCCTATCGGCACCGATATTTGAAATGCCTATCGGCTTCTATATCTGAAATGCCTATCGGCACCTATTTTTAAAATGCCAATCGGCAACTATATCTAAAATGCCTATCGGCACCTATATCTGAAATGCCTATCGACACCTATATCTGAAATGCCTATCGACACCTTTATCTGAAATGCCTATCGACACCTATATCTGAAATGCCTATCGACACCTATATCTGAAATGCCTATCGACACCTATATCTGAAATGCCTATCGACACCTATATCTGAAATGCCTATCGACACCTATATCTGAAATGCCTATCGACACCTATATCTGAAATGCCTATCGACACCTATATCTGAAATGCCTATCGACACCTATATCTGAAATGCCTATCGACACCTATATCTGAAATGCCTATCGACACCTATATCTGAAATGCCTATCGACACCTATATCTGAAATGCCTATCGACACCTATATCTGAAATGCCTATCGACACCTATATCTGAAATGCCTATCGACACCTATATCTGAAATGCCTATCGACACCTATATCTGAAATGCCTATCGACACCTATATCTGAAATGCCTATCGACACCTATATCTGAAATGCCTATCGACACCTATATCTGAAATGCCTATGGACACCTATATCTGAAATGCCTATCGACACCTATATCTGAAATGCCTATCGACACCTATATCTGAAATGCCTATCGACACCTATTTTTGAAATGCCTATCGGAAACTACATCTGAAATGCCTATCAGCACCTATATTTGAAATGCCTATCGGCAACCATATCTGGAATGCCTATCGGCACCTATATTTGAAATGCCTATCGGCTTCTATATCTGAAATGCTTATCGGCACCTATTTTTAAAATGCCAGTCGGCAACTATATCTGAAATGCCTATCGGCACCTATATCTGAAATGCCTATCGACACCTATATCTGAAATGCCTATCGACACCTATATCTGAAATGCCTATCGACACCTATATCTGAAATGCCTATCGACACCTATATCTGAAATGCCTATCGACACCTATATCTGAAATGCCTATCGACACCTATATCTGAAATGCCTATCGACACCTATTTTTGAAATGCCTATCGGAAACTACATCTGAAATGCCTATCAGCACCTATATTTGAAATGCCTATCGGCAACCATATCTGGAATGCCTATCGGCACCTATATTTGAAATGCCTATCGGCTTCTATATCTGAAATGCTTATCGGCACCTATTTTTAAAATGCCAGTCGGCAACTATATCTGAAATGCCTATCGGCACCTATATCTGAAATGCCTATCGACACCTATATCTGAAATGCCTATCGACACCTATATCTGAAATGCCTATCGACACCTATATCTGAAATGCCTATCGACACCTATATCTGAAATGCCTATCGACACCTATATCTGAAATGCCTATCGACACCTATATCTGAAATGCCTATCGACACCTATTTTTGAAATGCCTATCGGAAACTACATCTGAAATGCCTATCAGCACCTATATTTGAAATGCCTATCGGCAACCATATCTGGAATGCCTATCGGCACCTATATTTGAAATGCCTATCGGCTTCTATATCTGAAATGCCTATCGGCACCTATTTTTAAAATGCCAATCGGCAACTATATCTGAAATGCCTATCGGCACCTATATCTGAAATGCCTATCGACACCTATATCTGAAATGCCTATCGACAACTATATCTGAAATGCCATTCGACACCTATATCTGAAATGCCTATCGACACCTATATCTGAAATGCCTATCGACACCTATATCTGAAATGCCTATCGACACCTATATCTGAAATGCCTATCGACACTTATATCTGAAATGCCTATCGACACCTATTTTTGAAATGCCTATCGGAAACTACAGCTGAAATGCCTATCAGCACCTATATTTGAAATGCCTATCAGCAACCATATCTGGAATGCCTATCGGCACCTATATTTGAAATGCCTATCGGCTTCTATATCTGAAATGCCTATCGGCACCTATTTTTAAAATGCCAATCGGCAACTATATCTGAAATGCCTATCGGCACCTATATCTGAAATGCCTATCGACACCTATATCTGAAATGCCTATCGACACCTATATCTGAAATGCCATTCGACACCTATATCTGAAATGCCTATCGACACCTATATCTGAAATGCCTATCGACACCTATATCTGAAATGCCTATCGACACCTATATCTGAAATGCCTATCGACACCTATATCTGAAATGCCTATCGACACCTATATCTGAAATGCCTATCGACACCTATATCTGAAATGTCTATCGACACCTATTTTTGAAATGCCTATCGGAGACTACATCTGAAATGCCTATCAGCACCTATATTTGAAATGCCTATCGGCAACCATATCTGGAATGCCTATCGGCACCTATATTTGAAATGCCTATCGGCTTCTATATCTGAAATGCCTATCGGCACCTATTTTTAAAATGCCAATCGGCAACTATATCTGAAATGCCTATCGGCACCTATATCTAAAATGCCTATCGACACCTATATCTGAAATGCCTATCGACACCTATATCTGAAATGCCTATCGACACCTATATCTGAAATGCCTATCGACACTTATATCTGAAATGCCTATCGACACCTATATCTGAAATGCCTATCGACACCTATATCTGAAATGCCTATCGACACCTATATCTGAAATGCCTATCGACACCTATTTTTGAAATGCCTATCGGAAACTACATCTGAAATGCCTATCATATCCTATATTTGAAATGCCTATCGGCAACCATATCTGGAATGCCTATCGGCACCTATATTTGAAATGCCTATCGGCTTCTATATCTGAAATGCCTATCGGCACCTATTTTTAAAATGCCAATCGGAAACTACATCTGAAATGCCTATCAGCACCTATATTTGAAATGCCTATCGGCAACCATATCTGGAATGCCTATCGGCACCTATATTTGAAATGCCTATCGGCTTCTATATCTGAAATGCCTATCGGCACCTATTTTTAAAATGCCAATCGGCAACTATATCTGAAATGCCTATCGGCACCTATATCTGAAATGCCTATCGACACCTATATCTGAAATGCCTATCGACACCTATATCTGAAATGCCTATCGACACCTATATTTGAAATGCCTATCGACACCTATATCTGAAATGCCTATCGACACCTATATCTGAAATGCCTATCGACACCTATATCTGAAATGCCTATCGACACCTATATCTGAAATGCCTATCGACACCTATATCTGAAATGCCTATCGACACCTATTTTTGAATTGCCTATCGGAAACTACATCTGAAATGCCTATCAGCACCTATATTTGAAATGCCTATCGGCAACCATATCTGGAATGCCTATCGGCACCTATATTTGAAATGCCTATCGGCTTCTATATCTGAAATGCCTATCGGCACCTATTTTTAAAATGCCAATCGGCAACTATATCTGAAATGCCTATCGGCACCTATATCTGAAATGCCTATCGACACCTATATCTGAAATGCCTTTCGACACCTATATCTGAAATGCCTATCGACACCTATATCTGAAATGCCTATCGACACCTATATCTGAAATGCCTATCGACACCTATATCTGAAATGCCTTTCGACACCTATATCTGAAATGCCTATCGACACCTATATCTGAAATGCCTATCGACACCTATATCTTAAATGCCTATCGACACCTATATCTGAAATGCCTTTCGACACCTATATCTGAAATGCCTATCGACACCTATATCTGAAATGCCTATCGACACCTATATCTGAAATGCCTATCGACACCTATTTTTAAAATGCCTATCGGAAACTACATCTGAAATGCCTATCAGCACCTATATTTGAAATGCCTATCGGCAACCATATCTGGAATGCCTATCGGCACCGATATTTGAAATGCCTATCGGCTTCTATATCTGAAATGCCTATCGGCACCTATTTTTAAAATGCCAATCGGCAACTATATCTGAAATGCCTATCGGCACCTATATCTTAAATGCCTATCGACACTTATATCTGAAATGCCTATCGACACCTATATCTGAAATGCCTATCGACACCTATTTTTGAAATGCCTATCGGAAACTACATCTGAAATGCCTATCAGCACCTATATTTGAAATGCCTATCGGAAACTACATCTGAAATGCCTATCAGCACCTATATTTGAAATGCCTATCGGCAACCATATCTGGAATTCCTATCGGCACCTATATTTGGAATGCCTATCGGCTTCTAAATCTGAAATGCCTATCGGCACCTATTTTTAAAATGCCAATCGGCAACTATATCTGAAATGCCTATCGGCACCTATATCTGAAATGCCTATCGACACCTATATCTGAAATGCCTATCGACACCTATATCTGAAATGCCTATCGACACCTATATCTGAAATGCCTATCGACACCTATATCTGAAATGCCTATCGACACCTATATCTGAAATGCCTATCGACACCTATATCTGAAATGCCTATCGACACCTATATCTAAAATGCCTATCGACACCTATTTTTGAAATGCCTATCGGAAACTACATCTGAAATGCCTATCAGCACCTATATTTGAAATGCCTATCGACAACCATATCTGGAATGCCTATCGGCACCTATATTTGAAATGCCTATCGGCTTCTATATCTGAAATGCCTATCGGCACCTATTTTATAATGCCAATCGGCAACTATATCTGAAATGCCTATCGGCACCTATATCTGAAATGCCTTTCGACACCTATATCTGAAATGCCTATCGACACCTATATTTGAAATGCCTATCGACACCTATATCTGAAATGCCTATCGACACATATATCTGAAATTCCTATCGACACCTATATCTGAAATGCCTATCGACACCTATATCTGAAATGCCTATCGACACCTATATCTGAAATGCCTATCGACACCTATTTTTGAAATGCCTATCAGAAACTACATCTGAAATGCCTATCAGCACCTATATTTGAAATGCCTATCGGCAACCATATCTGGAATGCCTATCGGCACCGATATTTGAAATGCCTATCGGCTTCTATATGTGAAATGCCTATCGGCACCTATTTTTAAAATGCCAATCGGCAACTATATCAGAAATGCCTATCGGCACCTATATCTGAAATGCCTATCGACACCTATATCTGAAATGCCTATCGACACCTTTATCTGAAATGCCTATCGACACCTATATCTGAAATGCCTATCGACACCTATATCTGAAATGCCTATCGACACCTATATCTGAAATGCCTATCGACACCTATATCTGAAATGCCTATCGACACCTATATCTGAAATGCCTATCGACACCTATATCTGAAATGCCTATCGACACCTATTTTTGAAATGCCTATCGGAAACTACATCTGAAATGCCTATCAGCACCTATATTTGAAATGCCTATCGGCAACCATATCTGGAATGCCTATCGGCACCTATATTTGAAATGCCTATCTGCTTCTATATCTGAAATGCCTATCGGCACCTATTTTTAAAATGCCAATCGGCAACTATATCTGAAATGCCTATCGGCACCTATATCTGAAATGCCTATCGACACCTATATCTGAAATGCCTTTCGACACCTATATCTGAAATGCCTATCGACACCTATATCTGAAATGCCTATCGACACCTATATCTGAAATGCCTATCGACACCTATATCTGAAATGCCTTTCGACACCTATATCTGAAATGCCTATCGACACCTATATCTGAAATGCCTATCGACACCTATATCTGAAATGCCTATCGACACCTATATCTGAAATGCCTTTCGACACCTATATCTGAAATGCCTATCGACACCTATATCTGAAATGCCTATCGACACCTATATCTGAAATGCCTATCGACACCTATTTTTAAAATGCCTATCGGAAACTACATCTGAAATGCCTATCAGCACCTATATTTGAAATGCCTATCGGCAACCATATCTGGAATGCCTATCGGCACCGATATTTGAAATGCCTATCGGCTTCTATATCTGAAATGCCTATCGGCACCTATTTTTAAAATGCCAATCGGCAACTATATCTGAAATGCCTATCGGCACCTATATCTTAAATGCCTATCGACACCTATATCTGAAATGCCTATCGACACCTATATCTGAAATGCCTATCGACACCTATATCTGAAATGCCTATCGTCACCTTTATCTGAAATGCCTATCGACACCTATATCTGAAATGCCTATCGACACCTATATCTGAAATGCCTATCGACACCTATATCTGAAATGCCTATCGACACCTATATCTGAAATGCCTATCGACACCTATTTTTGAAATGCCTATCGGAAACTACATCTGAAATGCCTATCAGCACCTATATTTGAAATGCCTATCGGCAACCATATCTGGAATGCCTATCGGCACCTATATTTGAAATGCCTATCGGCTTCTATATCTGAAATGCCTATCGGCACCTATTTTTAAAATGCCAATCGGCAACTATATCTGAAATGCCTATCGGCACCTATATCTGAAATGCCTATCGACACCTATATCTGAAATGCCTATCGACACCTATATCTGAAATGCCTATCGAAACCTATATCTGAAATGCCTATCGACACCTATATCTGAAATGCCTATCGACACCTATATCTGAAATGCCCATCGACACCTATATCTGAAATGCCTATCGACACCTATTTTTGAAATGCCTATCGGAAACTACATCTGAAATGCCTATCAGCACCTATATTTGAAATGCCTATCGGCAACCATATCTGGAATTCCTATCGGCACCTATATTTGAAATGCCTATCGGCTTCTATATCTGAAATGCCTATCGGCACCTATTTTTAAAATGCCAATCGGCAACTATATCTGAAATGCCTATCGGCACCTATATCTGAAATGCCTATCGACACCTATATCTGAAATGCCTATCGACACCTATATCTGAAATGCCATTCGACACCTATATCTGAAATGCCTATCGACACCTATATCTGAAATGCCTATCGACACCTATATCTGAAATGCCTATCGACACCTATATCTGAAATGCCTATCGACACCTATATCTGAAATGCCTATCGACACCTATTTTTGAAATGCCTATCGGAAACTACATCTGAAATGCCTATCAGCACCTATATTTGAAATGCCTATCGGCAACCATATCTGGAATGCCTATCGGCACCTATATTTGAAATGCCTATCGGCTTCTATATCTGAAATGCCTATCGGCACCTATTTTTAAAATGCCAATCGGCAACTATATCTGAAATGCCTATCGGCACCTATATCTAAAATGCCTATCGACACCTATATCTGAAATGCCTATCGACACCTATATCTGAAATGCCATTCGACACCTATATCTGAAATGCCTATCGACACCTATATCTGAAATGCCTATCGACACCTATATCTGAAATGCCTATCGACACCTATATCTGAAATGCCTATTGACACCTATATCTGAAATGCCTATCGACACCTATATCTGAAATGCCTATCGACACCTATATCTGAAATGCCTATCGACACTTATTTTTGAAATGCCTATCGGAGACTACATCTGAAATGCCTATCAGCACCTATATTTGAAATGCCTATCGGCAACCATATCTGGAATGTCTATCGGCACCTATATTTGAAATGCCTATCGGCTTCTATATCTGAAATGCCTATCGGCACCTATTTTTAAAATGCCAATCGGCAACTATATCTGAAATGCCTATCGGCACCTATATCATAAATGCCTATCGACACCTATATCTGAAATGCCTATCGACACGTATATCTGAAATGCCTATCGACACCTATATCTGAAATGCCTATCGACACCTATATCTGAAATGCCTATCGACACCTATATCTGAAATGCCTATCGACACCTATATCTGAAATGCCTATCGACACCTATATCTGAAATGCCTATCGACACCTATTTTTGAAATGCCTATCGGAAACTACATATGAAATGCCTATCAGCACCTATATTTGAAATGCCTATCGGCAACCATATCTGGAATGCCTATCGGCACATATATTTGAAATGCCTATCGGCTTCTATATCTGAAATGCCTATCGGCACCTATTTTTAAAATGCCAATCGGCAACTATATCTGAAATGCCCATCGGCACCTATATCTGAAATGCCTATCGACACCTATATCTGAAATGCCTATCGACACCTATATCTGAAATGCCTATCGACACTTATATCTGAAATGCCTATCGACACCTATTTTTGAAATGCCTATCGGAAACTACATCTGAAATGCCTATCAGCACCTATATTTGAAATGCCTATCGGCAACCATATCTGGAATGCCTATCGGCACCTATATTTGAAATGCCTATCGGCTTCTATATCTGAAATGCCTATCGGCACATATTTTTAAAATGCCAATCGGCAACTATATCTGAAATGCCTATCGGCACCTATATCTGAAATGCCTATCGACACCTATATCTGAAATGCCTATCGACACCTATATTTGAAATGCCTATCGACACCTATATCTGAAATGCCTATCGACACCTATATCTGAAATGCCTATCGACACCTATATCTGAAATGCCTATCGACACCTATATCTGAAATGCCTATCGACACCTATATCTGAAATGCCTATCGCCACCTATATCTGAAATGCCTATCGACACCTATTTTTGAGATGCCTATCGGAAACTACATCTGAAATGCCTATCAGCACCTATATTTGAAATGCCTATCGGCAACCATATCTGAAATGCCTATCGGCACCTATTTTTAAAATGCCAATCGGCAACTATATCTGAAATGCCTATCGGCACCTATATCTGAAATGCCTATCGACACCTATATCTGAAATGCCTATCGACACCTATATCTGAAATGCCTATCGACACCTATATCTGAAATGCCAATCGACAACTATATCTGAAATGCCTATCGACACCTATATCTGAAATGCCTATCGACACCTTTATCTGAAATGCCTATCGACACCTATTTTTGAAATGCCTATCGGAAACTACATCTGAAATGCCTATCAGCACCTATATTTGAAATGCCTATCGGCAACCATATCTGGAATGCCTATCGGCACCTATATTTGAAATGCCTATCGGCTTCTATATTTGAAATGCCTATCGGCTTCTATATCTAAAATGCCTATCGGCACCTATTTTTAAAATGCCAATCGGCAACTATATCTGAAATGCCTATCGGCACCTATATCTGAAATGCCTATCGACACCTATATCTGAAATGCCTATCGACACCTATATCTGAAATGCCTATCGACACCTATATCTGAAATGCCTATCGACACCTATATCTGAAATGCCTATCGACACCTATATCTGAAATGCCTATCGACACCTATATCTGAAATGCCTATCGACACCTATATCTGAAATGCCTATCGACACCTATTTTTGAAATGCCTATCGGAAACTACATCTTAAATGCCTATCAGCACCTATATTTGAAATGCCTATCGGCAACCATATCTGGAATGCCTATCGGCACCTATATTTGAAATGCCTATCGGCTTCTATATCTGAAATGCCTATCGGCACCTATTTTTAAAATGCCAATCGGCAACTATATCTGAAATGCCTATCGGCACCTATATCTGAAATGCCTATCGACACCTATATCTGAAAAGCCTATCGACACCTATATCTGAAATGCCTGTCGACACCTATATCTGAAATGCCTATCGACACCTATATCTGAAATGCCTATCGACACCTATATCTGAAATGCCTATCGACACCTATTTTTGAAATGCCTATCGGAAACTATATCTGAAATGCCTATCAGCACCTATATTTGAAATGCCTATCGGCAACCATATCTGGAATGCCTATCGGCACCTATATTTGAAATGCCTATCGGCTTCTATATCTGAAATGCCTATCGGCACCTATTTTTAAAATGCCAATCGGCAACTATATCTGAAATGCCTATCGGCACCTATATCTGAAATGCCTATCGACACCTATATCTGAAATGCCTATCGACACCTATATCTGAAATGCCTATCGACACCTATATCTGAAATGCCTATCGACACCTATATCTGAAATGCCTATCGACACCTATATCTGAAATGCCTATCGACACCTATATCTGAAATGCCTATCGACACCTATATCTGAAATGCCTATCGACACCTATTTTTGAAATGCCTATCGGAAACTACATCTGAAATGTCTATCAGCACCTATATTTGAAATGCCTATTGGCAACCATATCTGGAATGCCTATCGGCACCGATATTTGAAATGCCTATCGGCTTCTATATCTGAAATGCCTATCGGCACCTATTTTTAAAATGCCAATCGGCAACTATATCTGAAATGCCTATCGGCACCTATATCTGAAATGCTTATCGACACCTATATCTGAAATGCCTATCGACACCTATATCTGAAATGCCTATCGACACCTATATCTGAAATGCCTATCGACACCTATATTTGAAATGCCTATCGACACCTATATCTGAAATGCCTATCGACACCTATATCTGAAATGCCTATCGACACCTATATCTGAAATGCCTATCGACACCTATTTTTGAAATGCCTATCGGAAACTACATCTGAAATGCCTATCAGCACCTATATTTGAAATGCCTATCGGCAACCAT
>JAVRKA010001169.1:0-22990 GCA_034508555.1 Venustoraphidia nigricollis | reverse complement strand
CCGACAAAAAAATTTTTTCTTTTGTGAATTAGCGCAACTGCTTCCTGATGTTAGGGACGGTTCCTAGGGACCTTCAGGGACTGGATTTAAGGTCCTATACACCCCCTTTTCCCATGAAAGAAAAGGACGAAGGCCTTTTCTTCTAAGCGGTGACTTATCAACACTGAATCCGATATGGTTTCGAACAAAGCAACAAAAAACAGCTACATACGCAAGCTCAATCAAATAAGGCGAAAGCGGAATCGTCACTAGCAAGAGCGTCAGATTCGTCACGATCAACTTCCTGAGCCAACTCTTCATCCTCGTTCTCAGATCCATTGGATGCGTCGGTACCGGAATCGTCGGAGTAGGGCTTCAGGTCCTTGACGTGCCAACGACCGATTGGTTGTCCATCCTCTTTAACAAGTTCATAGACAAGGGGCGAGATTTTCTTAGCGATTCTACAGGGGACGAAACGAGGCGCCAATTTAGAAGAGAACCCATGCGCGCCGCTAGACAAAATATAGTGCCTTTTCCAAACTCGCTGTCCAACTTCATACACCTCCGGTGCACGCTTATCTCGATTATACGCAATCGCTTGTCTCTGATATGCTTCATCTAAACGCTTTTGAACCTCTTGAAACACAGCTGGATGTTCTTTCATTTGCTTCGCGTAAAACTCACAAGACCAGTCTAACTCTACCACATCGTGTTGACCGACCTCACCATAATAGCTCCCGTCAAGGGGTACGAAACGACCGAAGTTTAGAAAGGAAGGTACGAAACCGGTTGACTGGTGCAAGGCGGTACGCAAGGCACATGCTATTTTAGGCACCATGACATTCCACTCATGATGGTTCAGGTCAGAGAGGTAAGAACGGATAGCGGCTCCCAAAGTACGATTGACGCGCTCTACGAAATTAGCTTGAGCGTGATATTTAGCGGTCAGCAATTGTTTAACGTTATATTTAGCGAGAAGATTTTTTATTGGGCGGCCGGTAAATTCAGTACCGTTGTCGCATAACAGAAACTGTGGCACACCAAACATCAAAAAGACTTGGTCCTCCAAGAATTGGGCAATCGAAACGGCATCAGCGTTTTTCAACGTTTTAAGCAAGACAAATTTCGAAAACCAATCTACAACAACTAAAATATACCGAAAGCCATCCTTCGTTCTCGGGAACGGACCAACAATGTCTGCTCCTACGAACTGCCACGGAAATTTGACCCTTTTTGGTTGACCCATAAATCCCGGTCGCGCAGTATTTCGAACCTTCTGGGCACCACAGACACGGCAACGAGACACAAAGCGACACACATCAGACCTCATCTTCGGCCAATAATACTGCTCAGAAAGGCGGTAGAGAGTCTTGGCAATTCCCAAATGACCAGCGGTGGGTTCAGAATGATGCTGCATCATCAGTTCCTGTCGGGAAGGTTTTGGGACGACCACTTTCCATTCGTCCTGATTAGGTCCTTGGTTAATATCAAGAGCAAGACGTTTAAAAAGACGGCCATCAACCACACGCCAACACGAATAATCCTGAGGAGCAAGATTGACATTTTCCAGCATACGCTGATACCACAAATCAGCTAAACAGGCATCGTCATTAATTGTAACAGCGGAAACTTGGACGGGAGAACGAGACAGTGCATCGGGTACTACATTCAATGATCCCTTGCGGTGAACGAAGTCGATGTCATATTGTTGTATTTTGAGGGCCCAACGCGCTAATCGACCAGTGGGATCCTTCAAATTTTGCAACCATAGTAGAGAATGGTGGTCTGTAAGAACAGTAAATCTAGTGCCCTCAACATAAGGACGAAATTTCTCGATTCCGAAGAGAACGGCTAAGCACTCCTTCTCGGTGGTTGTGAATTTTCGCTCGTTGGCAGTGAGAGTCCTGCTGGCGAAGGCGATTGGAACTTCCACGGATTCGTCGTTACGTTGAGTCAAAACACACCCTAATCCACAATCCGATGCATCACACTGCACAGTGAAAGGACGAGAAAATACGGGACTGGCGAGAACAGGGGCGGAAACTAAAGCTTGTTTTATGGCTTGGAACGATTCTTCAGCCTTAGCTGACCATATAATCTTCTGACCCTTTTGTCGGTTTTTAATTAATTCAGTTATGGGAGCGGTTAAAGAAGAAAAATGGGGAATGAATCGCCTGTACCACGAACACAAGCCAATAAAGCGTTTAACCTCGGTGGTATTTGTCGGTTGAGCGTACTTGAGCATTGCTGAAACCTTGTCGGGATCCGTCCGAAGACCCAACTTATCTACCACGAAACCAAGAAATTTCAGAGAGGGTCGACAAAATTCACACTTCGACAAATTAATCGTTAAGTTAGCGCGCTTAAAACGTGACACAATTTCTTGTAATACGGAAAGATGTTTCTCGAAGGTAGGAGTAGCAATAATAATATCGTCGAGATACACAAATACGAACGGTTCGAGTTCAGGACCCAGCACGCGATCCATCAGACGTTGTTGAGCTTGCGGGGCATTACGAAGACCAAAAGGCATGACTTCGAATTCAAAAAGTCCGCGACCGGGGACCGAAAAAGCGGTTTTCTCGCGAGACGCAGACGACAAAGGAATCTGCCAGAAGGCGGATTTAAGGTCGATACTAGACAAAAATTTAGCACCAGACAGCATGCTAAGAATATGGTCGACTCTAGGTAAGGGGTAAGCGTCAGGTTTAGTTACGGCATTCAACTTACGCCCATCAAAACAAAATCTTAAATCACCATTAGATTTCTTGACTAATAATACGGGAGACGACCAGGGACTGGCGGACGGTTTCACAACCTTCATGGATAGCATTTGATCTAACTCATGGTTAAGATGCTGCATCATATAAGGCGAAAGAGGGTACTGACGTTGTTTGATCGGCTTAGAAATGCCAGTGTCAATATCCATTTCGATTAGAGATGTGCGACCTAGCTTTTGACCATCGCGCCAAGACAAAGATTGAAAAAGATCAATGGTTGCAGAAAGCTGTTGTTTCTGACTGGTAGAAAGATCAGAGCTATCATGAATAACGTTAGGAGGGTCAAGAAGACAAACTTGGTGTCTAGAAGACGGAACTGGGATGTGGTACACATTCTTAGGAAAGTCAACGGAAACGTTGAATTCTTTAACAAAGTCCATTCCTAAGAGAATGGCGTGACGAAGAAACGGGGCGACAATGAGATCTAACAGCTTGACGACACCACCCACCGTAATTGGCAGCAGAACAGATCCTGTAACTCGCTGTTTAATACCATCCGCAGTGGAAAGTGTGAGTGCGGATGGCGTTACCTGGAGTGAAAATAAATCTAAAAATTTTAAACCGTGCTGGCCTAACACAGAACGGTTAGCACCGGTGTCCAAAAGACACACTAAATCATAATCGAAAACTTTAAGCGTAACATACGGACGATTATCCCCAGCCTTATACGTAAAAACAGGAGAGACATTGGACGATATGCGGGACGTGACAAGAGAAGAACGAGATTTGCGAGAGTCATTCGGACCGGAAGCTACAGTGATACGCGAACTTATAACGCGACGAGATGATTTAAGTGTACAACGAGACGAGACACGAGATTTGGACGGCATGCGCGAAGGCACCGGTACGGGTTTCTTACAAAAATCTTCAACAGTAAGAAGCCATTGCTTCCAAGCAGTTTTATTAAAAGAGGGACGCGTGGCAACCTTAAGGCGAGGGCGGAAAGAGTGTTGCCGAACTACTGACCGCCTTTGAAATTTGTCGACGGCTTAAGAGAGCAGGCGTTAGCGAGGTGAGCCTTATTACCACAACGATAACAAAATATTTTCTTGGCTTCTTTACACTGGTTATAACGGTGACCATGCTGAAGGCAGTTCCAACAAGCAAAAGTAGTAGCGACAGTATTTTCCCTAAGATTTGAAGGTAGCGGGGTTGCGTCGTTAATAACGGCACACCTAGCGGTAGAACGGGTTGCCTGGAAGGTATTTGCTTTCAACACGGTATCCTCTAAGGATACTAGAAAATCGACCAGCTCTCGAACTGTATTAAATTGTTTTTTATGTAAGTGAGGACCATAGGGAGGTAACAAGTTTCCTATGATAATGTTAATCAGTTGTTCGTCTGCTAACGGAGTAGATAATTGAAGCATCATATCGTGAAGACAAGTAATAAAGCAAGTAACGGATTCGTGAACACCTTGGTGGCGAGCATACATTTTCTGCGTTAGAGAGAAATCATTATAAGACGGCAAGAAATGCTTCCGAAGAGCCACGACAAGCGAATCCCAATCTTGGACTCCTTGTGAAACGATCATGCGGTACCAGGCTAAGGCATCTCCAGTGAAAATATCAATAGCTGACTTAAATAGTGTCTCCTTAGAGCAATGTCTAGCTACTCGTGTAGCTTCGAGGCGCAAGAGGAATTCACCAAGCGGTTGGCTTCCGTCAAAAGAAATGTTCCATTTATAAACCGGCACGAAATGGTTCGAGCTGGTCCTATTGACGTCATGTGCAGAAGGATCAGTCCTTACTTCGATTGTATCTGAGGCGGGAGCCACCGCAGGACTATTATCACTGAGGACAGCGATGCCAGAACTGTGGCGCTCAACCAGCGACAGACCCATCTCGGCAGGTGCTGCATCCACGAGCTTAGCACAAAAGTCGTCTTCTAGGGCCATAACAGAAATCAGACGATCATTTTTAAATAAGAGGATAGCTTCGTCACCACTAATAATTCTAGAGAGTCGACCCTTCAAGTGGTTTAACCGACTTCGAATTTCTATCACGTGATCGTCAGCCGCACCCGAAAATGACTCAATTAGCAAAGTAACGGAATTGATACTGCTATCCACTTCGGCTCCATCCGTGGCCAAGACAAACGAACTACAGGCATACGATATTCCGGAACGCTTAACGTCAGAAGCTAATAATCGTCGGAGACACTTCCGTTTCTTTACTTCTTCAAACCCGCGCGCAAATCCACGGATAGACAATTCGTAATTCATCTCACACGTCGTCAATAAATCAGCATCTATTTCATACGAGATATCCATTTTGGGTAGTTCTAACGAAAACAACCGTAATACAACCTTTACGAAACGAAAAAGATACAGCGAAAATACGAATTTGACGAGAGAAATTATCAGCCTTAACAATCTATGTTCAAATCGCAACCGACATAAAAACCCGAAATTTAACAAAACGAAAGTCGTATAAGGTACACGAACCTATTGTTAACTAAATACTAAGAAAAATGAGTTCCCCAAAACAAGAAAAGTAAACAAAGCCCCGAGCTTAAAAACAACCAAGTCCCCAAGGACCAAACAAACAGCGCTAAAGACTGAGAAATCGGGCCCCACGTTTGGACGCCAATTTATATCAAGCTAGCTTCTTCAGTGGTTGCGGGGTCGTGAGTTTCCAACTAGGGGTAGAAACAACGCTGAATGCAGAGAACTCGGTGACTTACCTGATAAATGTAAATTGAAAAAGTGGACTAAGCAACTTAAGAGTAGATGTTCTGCTTAGAATTACGTACTTATTTGGGCGCCAGACTGTCAGTCCACCCTCTTGACACGTCTCACAGTACAGCCAACCTATGAGAAATAGACCAGGGGAGCCACCAAAGCCAAAACGAAAAATTGCAATTGAAAATTAATTTAATTTATAAACCGGACTAACGCCGGGCAGCAGAGTTCCTGACGGGAACACGCTGGAAAATTTAGTATATAAAAAAAAATTACATAGTACACAGAAAGTAATAAATGTAAAAATTACTAAGTAAAAGTATGAATCTGATTTTAAGCTACAACAATTTAGCAATAAGGTTTAGACAATTTATAATAGTAGTTTATATAATGAATTAAATTCAGCAGTAAATTTAAAAAACGGAATCTCAATTCAAACTAGATTTGTGATCACAACCTAACGTAATACTAAGCCATGCAATAAACAACTTAATACTAAAGATTTCAAAATACATACAAACATAGCATATAAAACAAGAGAGCGGAATCGAAAGCCAGATTGTCAATGAAGAAACGACACTTGAAACTACGATAAAATTTACAAGATAAATAATCTAAAACGCATAGTAGAGATTACACTAAAACACAAAATTAAAACACCGTATCCAAAGAATCTGGATTTCAATTCATGATACAGTCTACAAAATAGTTACATCAGCATTAGCAAAGCTAAACCTTACGCAGAATATCCAGTTACATAACTAGTACAAAAAATTAATTCACATGTTAAAATACGGAATGCAAAGTTTTGAGAAACGTTCTATAAATTATTTAAATAACAAAAGTCACAATGTATTGATGATACGCACTTTTAATAGTTTCAAGGACAAAATATAATACTGTATCATACAACAAGAACGTACGCATCAATGCGAATTTCGACAGATTGACTTATGTTCGAATTTACAAGTTAAATTTATTATCACTGAATAGTGTTTCTATACTTCAAATTAAAAATGATTCGAGATTTTATTTAAACAGCAAATCTAATAATTTTATTTAACTAGCAAATAGTATAGGATTCATAACTGCACTGAACTTGCATAACATTAAAACTGAAAAGTTTCCAGATACCTTAGATTTTTCTGTTGAGACAGCTCACCACTCTGCAATGGAAATTTTCACAGCCTATTGCGACTGGAAAATATATTTCCCAGTAGTTTGGCTGGACAATGAGATGTTAGATGGCAGAACAGTATCACCTTGTCAAGGTCGACACAATGGCTGACTTCCGGCTCGTTGAAATTGAACAGAAATAATTGAAACTTTTCCAAACTTATACAGCGCCAAAAACACACAATCGAAAGCACTTAAATAACGATAGTCTCGAGACGAAACACTCGATAGCGAAACTGCGGCAATCTTACGAAATCACATGACACACGTGGTCACCAATAGTGAAACTACAAACGATATTTTCTCGAAAAATAACTCTGGAGACAATCGAGAAACACGGCACAACTTTGCCAATGATATTTCACATATATTTCGAAACGAAATTCGATATATTTTCAATAAAAAAACTCTTCAAGACAAAAAAACTAAATCTCACAAAACACCCATACTTGTTCGACAGACGTCCGCGCTCTCTTCCGGCCCTGAGCAGACTCCCTTTTGACTAGTCAAATCTATCATTTTGATAATTTCAATAAAGCTGGATTCACACAAATTTTCAAAAATTACGCAAAGTCCGACAAAAAAATTTTTTCTTTTGTGAATTAGCGCAACTGCTTCCTGATGTTAGGGACGGTTCCTAGGGACCTTCAGGGACTGGATTTAAGGTCCTATAATATATATATATATATATATATATATATATAAATATATATATATATATACATATATATATAAACATTTTTAAAAATGGTGCCAAAGTGTTTAGAAGGTTATGAAACGTCGAGAAATTTTGGTCCGACCCCTAGGTCCCGCCATCCGACCAACGCCAATAGTGTATGTTGCCTATGGCAAATACACTAAAAAAAAGAGATGCACTAAACTTCATGTTATCCTCTAGAGACGGTCGCTAGTGTGCTTGATTGGATAGCCATCGATTCCATAACGAAGTTCCTATAGCAGCAGTTCTTTAACTGGCTTGCACGGTGACTTTTGCCAGACGGGGGGGGGGGGGGTACACGAGAAAAAATCAATAATGTAGTACAAATTAATATGACTTATTTTTAAAAATAGTTTTCTAAGTGCAATTTCTGATGTCACGGAAGACACACATGTGCATGCCAAAAAATGAAAACTTAACGAAACTTGAAATGCTTATACAGTCAAAGCCCTCTAAGTGCACGCTCTCTAAATGCACACGCTCTCTTACTGCACACGAACTCGCCCTCTAAGTGCACGTTCCCCAGCCCCCACTTCGAATAATCTGCGACCAATCACGTGCGACCGTAAGCGCGCTATTTTCAAACTTTCCATTTCCATCATATTCATAGAGTTTTAGAGATATTGTTTATAGCATCTGATTGAATAAAGATAGCTCTAGGAGTTAGAAGAGTGGGGATGAAAAAGATCGTAGGGGAAGTGTGCACTTAAAGGATGGGCTCGGTTCCGAGCTGTGCACTTAGAGGGCTTTGACTGTACTCGCTATACTCATATCAGTGAATAAAGAATAGTGATGTAAAATCACCGGTTATTTATGCTAGTAACCATTTTTTTCGTCAGATAATGTACCGGCTATCTATAAAACAAAATGACGGCTTACGGTTTTTGTTACAACAACAAAAAACAAAACAATAGAGCAGTTTTCAACAGTGAAAGCGAAAAAATTAATTAAATGTATTCACATTTAAATTCATATAGATATTGGTTATAAAATTAAATTAAAATTAAATTTTTAGAACTATGAGATTTATGGAAATGATGAAACTGCTCTGATCCTTAAGCCACAACAGTTTAAGATCCGCTGTCCTATAGTGCTCTCAATAACAACACATTGTCAGGGTACAGTAAACTATAAATCAATGCCCATTTATTGTACAATAGATTGGACACTTTTTGTAGCCTTTAACTCACGCCGTTGACAAAACGGATTTTATAGGTCTTTTAGATCGCTATATTGTACGATCCAATTGCTTTTATTATATCATTAGCTTTTACCCAACGCCGCTTCACTCGCGTTAATGTCGATATTAAAGGGATGTTTATCTTAAATCAAACGTAGTCGAATAAAACGCATCTTATATACTCGTAAGTTTGGGTACCGTTTTAATAAAAATTGAGCCTGTCGTTATCGAATGATGCTTGCGCATGTACTACCACAAAAATCGACTAAAATTCTGGAAACACGTTCTATTGTCTAAGGTTCATTCAAAATATCCAAAAATCTTGAAATAAAGTACGGATAGTGGTTTTCTGTTTTGATATATTATACTATATTTATGTAAATATTCCTTTCAGATGGTAACGTTGGAATGTTTACTTCCTATATTTCTACAGTGGCAGGGAAGTGTTGGATTCATTCCGAAAAAATATTGACAGGTTCCTAACAAGCATTAATACCCTACTGGAAAAGTTTGAGATCACATTCCGATTGATGTCTCTCTCTCACTATCTCCCTCCCTCTCTCACTATCTCCATCCCTCTCTCACTCTCTCTGTATGGGGTGAAATTTTCTCGTTCGATATCTTAAAAACGGAACGACATAGGATCATGCGGTTTGTTTTGTTGTGTTTGTCAGAATTCAACTTTTAGTTTTGATTAAATTTTTGACAAAATCAGTTGAGTGGTCCTTGAGATATTTAAAAAAAATATTCTTAGTGTCACGTATCGTAAGTAAAAATAATATAAATGCATTCTAGAATAACATCTTCAATTTGTTTCCAACGTGTAGATTAAAAAAAAAATCTGAAAAATAAATGTACAGATATTAAGAATATGGAATATGGTTATTTTGTTATCAAAAATTTCAGTTGGAAGCGATTGTTTAATAAGTTAGTGGGAAACAGAATTGGCTATGCAGTTTCTTATATAACCTTGTAACATCAATAACATTGTTCACTATTAAATAAAACGAAACTACTTGCGATTACTGTTCAAAATATTTTTTTATTTATAAAACGTTTCTACCAAATTTTTGGTCCTTTTCAATTTATCAAAATACAAAATAAATTATAATTTATTTTGTATTTTGATAAATTGAAAAGGACCAAAAATTTGGTAGAAACGTTTTATAAATAAAAAAATATTTTGAACAGTAATCGCAAGTAGTTTCGTTTTATTTAATATTATATTACTGTTGGTAGAGTCAATATTATTAATTGTTCACTATTGTTTGAAAACATTTTGTAATTCGCTAAAAAAGTGAACTTATAAACTAAAATTCATTTTTATATTCACTGCAATTTCTTGTTTTTATCTTTATAATATAAACTTCAATTGTTTCAATTCTGATATCTATATTCTGAAGGAAACACAAATTTATTAGATTCATATAAAAACTGACTGGAAATTTCGTTCTGATTCAGACAGATATTGTTCTCTATTGTAAAGCAAGGTGGCGACGATTCTGATTGAATCAAATATACAGTAAAATATTATTTCAATATCTTTAGTCGCGCTGCAGTGAATATATTGTTCGACCATAGAGCATTCTTTACATAGAGACAGTTAGTTCCACGTTACCTCGCATTTTTAGTGTATTTGCCACTATTGGCGTTGGTCGGATGGCGGGCCCTAGGGGTCGGACCAAAATTTCTCGACGCTTCATAACCTCCTAAACACTTTGGCACCATTTTTAAAAATGTTTATATATATATGTGTATATATATATATATATATATATATATATATATATATATATATACAGAGTGAGTTTTAAGTTGATGCTTTTTTTTACAGCGTGTAAAAATCAAATAGACGAGCAAATATTTCAAATAGTTTTTTTATCAAAACTCAAAAATAAGAGAGAAACAGCCTTTTTATTAAATTTTCTTTAATTTTGAGGTCGGTCTTGGGGTTATATTATGTTACTATGGAAATATATATATATTTATATATATATTTATATGTGCGGGCAATAACTTTCGAAGGAGCTAATTCATTTTAACGAAATTTGGCATACATGTTGGAATCCATCACCGCACGAAGCCTATTTAAAATGGGCCCAATCGGGTCATTTTAAGGGTAGTTTTTAGGGGTTGAAAAAAGTTTTTGGGCCCAAAAATACCGAAAAAATTTTCAGAATCGTTTCAAAATTGAAATTTAAGCCTTTAGTAGCAATTAAAAAGTGCTCCTAAAATTATAAGCAAATCGGCCCGACAGGACCGGACTTACAAATTTTATGAAAACACTAGTTTGCGTACACGAATTTACTTACTGAAGGTCGTATTTAATTTGGTGCAGATGTTGGATTGATAACAATATTCCAACTAATAAAATTATTATTGTAAGGGGTGTATTAAGGGGTTCAATTTTTTTTTATTTTGTCCAAAAACAAACTTAATTTCATTTAATAAAGCCACAATACCTGTATTAGCAAATACACTATATTGTCGGCAGGGTTTTGGCACTGCGACCCGGGTTTTTTAAATTATACTTCTTTTGGCGCGTTGAGAGTAAACTTTTAGCAGGTAACGGAAGTTACACGCCGCAAAGCTAACAAAAATTCCACAGTATGAAGTTGGTCGCACTAACGAAAATTCGACAGCATGAAGTTGGCTGTGCTAATGAAAATTCAGCAGTATAAAGTTGGGCATAATGGACTCAGACGGAAATGACAGATGAACGAAATCAGTACACTTATATAACTATAAACGATAATAATATACCAGATGATTATAACCTTTGATTACAACCCACAGTCGGTTTAAGTGTCACTTAAGAAGAACTTATAATATCGTATTTTTGATTACTCAATAGATTGAATATAAGCGTAAAAATCAAAATAAAATTTTGAAAGTGTTTTAAAATAAATGTATAGATCAGATCCTTGATGATAAATAATTATAAAGATGATTAGAGGATTTAGGATCAATAACTTAGTCAAGACGAATTATCATTCAATAAATGATACGAAACATTGCGAATGATAATTCGTCTTGACTAAGTTATTGATTCTAAATCCTAATCTAATCATCTTTATAAGTAATAAATAATAAATAATAAATAATAATATTGACTCTACCAACAGTAATATAATATTAAATAAAACGAAACTACTTGCGATTACTGTTCGAAATATTTTTTTATTTATAAAACGTTTCTACCAAATTTTTTGGTCCTTTTCAATTTATCAAAATACAAAATAAATTTATTTTGTATTTTGATAAATTGAAAAGGACCAAAAAATTTGGTAGAAACGTTTTATAAATAAAAAAATATTTCGAACAGTAATCGCAAGTAGTTTCGTTTTATTTAACATCTTTATAAGTGTTTTAAAATATTTGAGATTTTATTCTTAAACGTTTTGAAGATTTTATTTCAATAAATTATTTGCATATAGATATTAAAAATTAGTTTTTTTTTGTTTTAGAAAAAAAAATACAAAATAAAAATAACAAAAAATATTACATATTGTGTGCTTCGACTATAAGGCCATTAGCACATAGAAAAAGAAAAACAAGTAAATCATAATCTCGGCTATGGATACTCCTTGCCGATAACAATATATAAACATTGTTGACATGTTTTACTTCAACCGCATACTTCCATCCAATTCTCTTCGTTCAATTCAAATTGCATACGTGCACAAATCGAATGTGTATTCTGACAATGTGTAAACTCGCAGCTTTAACATTTTCTATCGCAATTTCTCTATTGTCTCTGCGGGCAGGCGTGAACCTGGGGCGTCAGAGAGCAAAATGTCCGCGATGTCAGCAAACTTCGATAGTTGTCTGCCAGATATATACGAACGTGTCAGTGCAGGCGACGCTAGGTAAAGAGTATAGAGCGTCGTGGTGGAAGTGACGCCGTCGCCACACCATACCATGGCGTCGATAGAATGTACTTGCAGTTATACCTACCTTGTACGTCTATACGATGTGTTTCATTTATAGTTCAGGCTCCCACCGTAGAGAAGTCTTTAATTCAATTTTTGAAGCTACATGCTTTTTTAACGCAGGTGGAGGGCACGAGCTCCGGACGAGCAGTCAACTGGGAAAAAGCGGGCGTCACGTTACATTTCGTTACGATTTTACGAAATAAAGACGCGCGTACGTATTTGTGTTCAGATCATAGCGTAGTTTAATCAAAGAACAGACTAGAGCACGTACGTCGTTGATATTATCACAATATTCGTGATAGCGGTTTCCAATACTGGGAGTATAATACTCAGAATAACATATGTAAAGCAAGCGCGTTATGTGGCCGAGCGGTTAAGTGCGCCTTCGCTGAAAGTATAAGGTGGCTGGTTCGAGCCCCGACAATTAGAGTACAGTGAACCCCCGGTAATCCGACCCCTGTCTAATCCAGCATCCCCTGTAATCCGACGTGGTCTATTATTTATTATTGAATATTTTTTTGACAATCTTCTCTAATGCATGATTGAACAAGTTCAGAGTAGGTACATATATATAACATATAGAATCTTATCATCGGATCTGTAATTTGTCGGATTACAAGGTACTCTTTTGTAAAAAATTCCGGACTATAGGGGGTCTTAGACAATACTCTATAATCCGACAAATTCGATAGTTCGACACTGCCCTGCAAAATGTTTGTCGGATTACCGGGGGTCCACTGTATTAGTTTTTCTTTTTTTTAACTAATGATCTTTTTTATATTTATTAGTTGATAAAAAAACTAGTTATTTTGTTGTTGTTTTTTTTTATACCTATACCTGCGTAAATTTTAAACATAAAATACCTAAGCAACATAGCTTCCGTCGTGTGTCCACGAACTGACGCACATCTTTTTTTTTTTATTTTTTGTTGTCAGTATAATTATTCGATTCAACACTACATAAAGAAATTTATACAGTTATAGAGAAATATCACTTATTTACGATATTATCATTGTCTGCCTTGCCAGATCTTTCTCTGAACGAATAAATTTTCTATATGAGTTCTGCCAGGTATGCAAAAAAATTTACAAGGCTGATAACTGTCATCATATGTCATACAACATTGTGAAAATAATCGAGCTTCAAAGCTAGTTATCGATTACAGAGGTTGCCCCATTCCATCTGACTAATCACCGTAAGCGCGGGAATGATGTCAGCTGGCGGACCGTTAATATATTTATAAACCTATAATGACAACAACAAAAATGTCATTTATATTTATCTAGAACCGTAAAAAATCAGATCTCTCTATTATTATTAAAAAAAATGTCGACTTTATAATCATCAGTACATAATTTCTGTCAAATAATTTTTTTTGTGATGGCATTCGCTTGAATCAAATAAAATTCTTTCATATATAAAATTATTTGAATCAAATAACATTTATAGTTTGCATCAAACATTTATTTGAGCAAAATAAAATTTAATCGGATCAAATAAAATTCAGTTGTTTCAAGTAATATTCGTGTGTATCAAATAAAATTTGTTTAAATGAGATAAAATGTATTTGATTCAAATAAAATTTGTTTACATTAAATAAAAATTCGAAAATTAATCTTCTTTCAGGTTTAATTTCGAGTACTTGCCAATAGTTCGCTTATTATTAGCAAATGTTACAAATCGCTTATATACCAATTATTCAAAATATGATCCTGCAGTTTCTGTTTTTTTTTCAATTTAATTAAAATTTACATTTCTAGTTTTCCCCCCGGTGGTCTTCGGTCACCAATGTAACACACTATATATAATAAAGGAATGTGTGTGTGTGTGTGTTCTGAACCACTTCTATTCTCAAGCCGCAAGCGCCCGAAACGCCACCTCTTGTCACCACAAAACTGCTCCAGACTTCAATTCCGATAACGAGACAGACATATGTATAATATGCACATGTATATTGTATATCTATGGTCACAGGACAAAACTGCTTATATCGATTGTTTCCCAATTTTTAAAGTTATATTTCTTTTGGTGCGTTAAGAAAATTTTCGCAGGCGACGGAAGTGGCGCGCGCGTATTTAACGAAAATTCGGAAGTATGAAATTGGCCGCGGTAACGAAAATTCGAAAGTATAAAGTTGGCCATAAGAGACCTAGGTTGAAATGACGAAATCAATGTCTCTTCTGTCTAGAAACTATATAATAATATACTAGACGACTATAATCGTTGTTTACAAACAGTAGTCGTTTTAAGCGGAAACAAGTAATAAAATAAAAGAATTGCTTTACTTCTTACCACAACAGATCTATTCAGTGGATGTACATTTCGAGAGCTAAGCTCCCATCTTTAGTGTTTTGCTGAAGATGGGAGCTTAGCTCTCCAAATGTGCATCTACTGAATAAATCTGTTGTGGTAAGAATTAACTGTTCTTTTATTTTATTGTTTCAACCACAGTGCTCTTAATGTTTATCCGGAAACAAGTCTTAGCTCTCGAAATGTATACGTCCACTAAATAAATCTGTTGTGGTAAGAAGTAACTATTCTTTTATTTTATTGTTCCAACCACAGTGCTCTTATTGTTTATCCGGAAACAAGTACCTAAAAACTAAAATAAAATTTTTAAATGTTTTCAAATATTTATAGGTTAATTTTTTCTTCTATAGTTATGATAAGTTCGTATGGCGATAAAACGAAAAAGCGATCGAGAAAAAAAACAGAGCACAATCAACAACTGCCGCACTATTTATGAATTAAATAATGGGGTTGGTTGATGCTGTTAGCTATTATTGGATAAGCAAATCAGTCAAGAAAAATTATAGTTTTCGGTAATACGGGCAACACAATTTCTAACTTAAGAAAACTACTGAAAAAAATGCCTGAGGCCTGGCAGACGTGAAATATTTCACAAATATTCACGAGTAAAATACGAATACACTAACGCACGTGTAAAGTAACGAGTGTGTAGTGTAGTAGAGATGGAAGCGCCCATTATAGGTATTGAGAGGGGAACGCAAAGTCACGTCCTGTAATCTAAACGTTTTTAGTTCCATTCAAACGCGCCATTAGATGCTTCACAATAAAAGTGTTAAAAAAAACTGTCTAAATCGCTAGACAAATTTAATAAAATTCGACAAATGCTGTTTTGCTTTTTGGTTATAGATATTCTGTCTTATATCCCACGTTCCTTTATCTTCCCATATAGACAAATGCATTTCCTCTCTCACACACAAAGTGAAAGAAAGAGAAACGGGAAAGTGTCCACGATTTGAATAGATTTAGCAATCACGGTTTCAAATTGATTTTTACTTATTTTTATTTGTAAGGAAAGTCATACCATTCCAAAAAAGAGTAAGTACCAGTAGAGAGTGCACAAAGTTTAATAGTTAAATTGACTGTAAAAATTAATTTAGGTAAAGTAAAATTCTGATCCTAAAGAGTTGTAATGCGAAATTTAAAGGAAGATCCCCGTGGCGCAAAATGAATGTTAAAACAATACAATAATACACTAATGCTTACTTGCAGAAAGCGCTGTCAAAAATTTGAATTGACAACGACCTTAGATTATGAGCGTACATATTTCTCCACATGAGAAGCATTGTAGAATTTTAAATCAATCCTGCTCGAAAAATAATTGTTCGAATGAAACAATATACCTCTTAAACTGTGTATACATATACTTAACATCGTTTTTTGTTCTATTTACATTTCGAAACAATTTTTTTCTACGCATTTTGATCACAATGTAGCTTGAAAAGCGATCTTTTTCAACGTAGATCAAGCATTTGTTTTTATGTGAATACAGTCTAATGTTCTAAATATTATAATGACATTAGACTACCCCTGCATGCTTAAATACTGTAAATTTATGACTACAATCTAAGGTCATTGTCAAATACTATTTTTTGACAATGCTTTCTGCAACCCAGCATAACGTTTGGATACTTTGTATCATATTCAGAGTATGCTGTTTATTATTCTGTCAGTACTTTGTGCGAAATATTTTTAAAATAAAAGTCGAAATAAAACCGCCATTGAGCCTATGTCACGGATGTCATCTTTCAAATTTCCTAACATAAAGTTTAATCAAAATCAACTTAGCCATTCTCAATACACAAAATGGTAGAAAAACGTTTTCTAAATTAGGTAATAGTCAAACATCTAAAAAAACACGCAGGAAAACGAAATGATATAATCTGATTTTTAAAACATAAAAAATTGACTCTTAAATCCTCTCAGCATAACCTAAAAAAAAACTCTAGTCGCAGTGTCATACCCTGTCGACAATATAGTGTATTTGCTAATATAGGCAGTGTAGTTTTATGTGAACTTAAGTTTGTTTTTGAGAGCAAATAAAAAAAAATTACTCTTTAATACGCCCCTTAACATAATATTGTTTTTTTTTAATTGCAATATTAATATCAATCGAACATTTACACTAAATTGAATGCACCCTTCAGTAAGTAACTCACTATCTACAAATTAGTGTTGTCATAAAATTTGTAAGTCTGATCCTGTTGTATATGCATACAATTTCCCCTTTCTTTCTCGCGCTTAAGGTTACTCTAATATTTCCCCGCTGTTGAATCATTTCCCCTTTTACGTCACAGAAAATTTTAAACAGATACGTCGCTAAAAATTCCAACTCGCCGTGAGGAATAGTATCTAGCTGACAAGGGACTTCAGCATTATTTCCGCGACATGCCACTTCCATGGAATCACTCTGTAAGAAATTGGTGGAGGGGGACGCATCAAAATCATTCGTCCGAAGCCAACGCCATGATTATCCTTGCAGCCGTATTTTTAAAGACATTCACTATCGCTTTTAAACGAGTCAGAAAGTGATATATAAGAATTGTAGATTACATACTGGATAGGTATGACGCAGTTGCGCAATTTGCATAACCCCTGTATGATTTGCCAGCATATTACAACGCTGAATTGAGCAAGCATTTCACATGCGTCGAACTGAAAACCTGCTGAATTTAATGTGATGTCAGTGACGTCAAAGATGAGGCGTCGATTGGAAGACATCGTCAGAATGATATTATCATATACTTTCAGTGTCGACTCGAGAATCCACCCACTGAATAACAATTTAAAAAGAATTTAAAATTTTGGAAAATATTCAAGATTTTGAAAAAAAATTCAAAATTAAAAAAAAAATTGAATTTTCGAAAAATTCAAGTGTTTGAAAAAAATCGGAATCTGCATGAAAAATTCAACAGTTTTCGAATTTTTTTCAACATTTAAATTTTTTCCAAAAATTTGCATTTTTTTCGAAATTTCGAATTTTTATATTTGGTTGGGTACTGCCGTCAGCACTAGTGTCAAACTCCTTTAGTTTGTGTTTTTGGAACGGTTTTCTACACTGCATTAATGACTTCCATGGCTAAGCTTAAAAAGCTGCCAAATCAAAAAACTCATATATATGTGTGTCTTAAATGAAATTTGATAGTGAGTTATCAAGCCAAATATTTGTACCTAACATACAAATTTGCGTTTTATATATGCTCTAGTTACGTATACATATTTATAATCGGACTCATGCATTTTCAACACCATCGTACGTACCTACGTATTTTCAAGTTTTTAGTTTCTACTTTTGACGCAAAGTGTCTCCTACGCTGCTCAACCAAAGGAAAAATACATTTGAGAACGTTTAATCTCAAAATAAAGATTTTTTCTGATTGATATATGACTGTCACAATAAAGAGAAGTTGAAAATACAGGAATCGATTAGACAGGTTGAAAATAAACGAGTTCTATGCTGTAATGGTAACAAGAAACTATTAAATTAAACATTAGTTGAGTATTATAAATGTTCTAAATGCGTGTTCTTGAACTTTAAATAAAAAAAAAATCGATCAAATAAGTATTCTGAAACTGATGTCTTTATCATATATGCTTTATATTTTAAATGAAGTTATTTCTCGAACGAATGAAATAAAATTGTAAATAATAAAAATGCACAAAATGACGAGTCGTTCGAACGGCCTAGAGCAATACAGACAGAAGACGGGCAGATGCAAAACCTTCCTCTTTCTTTATACAGAGGCATACATATCTCTTTATCTGTGGTCACGGGGAAAATGAGGCTTATGTCAAAAATTTTAAAAGATGACTTCACTCTTCGGTTATCGCGTTAATAATAATCTGGCTGTTCATTTTTTAGTTGAGAAAAACACCGCCCTGATAGGCGAATAAAAGCATTGTTTGCTCGAGCGTTCTAAATTGCAAGTTCAACGAAATTTACGTTTTAACGCACATTTAAAATCTACAGAAACGATCTTATTTTAAAGTTACAAAGATTTTCTAGCTCGGAATAAAATAATTGCTATTTCGATTTTTTATATTTGAATTTAAAATGAAACTTGAATTAGAGAGAAGTCGACCATGCGCAGCAATATGCTGTGCGTTGTTTATACCGGGTGTTTTTTTCAAAACTTTGAATGGATTTTTTTGTTGATATACAGGTTGAATCAAAAAAAGTTTTAGGCAAAAGTTGTTGGGTTTTGAAGGGGAAATAATTTACACGTAATACCAACCCACTCCCCCCACCCCTCGGCAGGGGGTGGGGGTAACCTTTGTTTTTTAAATGGAAACCCCCGATTTTTATGATTAAATTAAATTAAATTAAATTTTAAAGTTGTTCATTTAAACACAAAAAAAAATTTAATCATAAAAATCGGGGGTTTTCATTTAAAAAACAAAAGTTACCCCCTCCCCCTATGCCTACTTACAAGTCCTCAATTCCCAGGTTCAAATCTTAGAACTGGTGGAAGTATCAACAAGATTTTCAATGAGTTATTAAAAATAATATTAAATTCAAAATATGGATTCTGATACAGATTATCTTTAACGTTTGCGATTTTGAAATCCAGCTTGTGACTACACAGCGGAATCCGGAGTGACTCCATTTTCATTCTCGCAGCCAACACAAGTCCCAGCAGCGATTCAAGCGGCGAAACCAGCCTCGTATGCGGCGACATTTACGGATGTTGCATCTCAAAAATATAAAAAATCGACATAAACTTCTTTGCCTTGTGACTACAGATATATAGGTAACGACATCTCAACAAACTTCAAAAGTTTATTGGAAAATATTATAATTTTGAAACAAAGTTGCTACCTCGCCAGGACATTTTCTGTTCTGCATTCGTTGTATCAATATAGTTGGTATATATGATATTGAAAATTCAATAATATACCTACACTTCTTTATATATAACAGTTTAAAACAATCCCATTTTTTAGCCATATTTGTCAACCCTTATCTCATTTTATACTAACTTCAATATAGTATTAATTTTCAACATGAAACCTTCAAAAAACCTGTCACCAATTCCAAATTAGTCGTATTTTAAAGGATAAAAAAACCGGTCAAGTGTAAGTCGAATTCGCGAGAAGAGGATTTCGTACTATTCCGTTTTCCATGAGTATTTTAAGACAAGATTTTCGTTTAGGTTTTCCTGTAAACTATGGGTGAGACCTGACATTCCATCTTTTTTTCAAAATTTTAGGCTCAAGTGTTTCGGAAATAGGGGAAATGGTCAATTTTCATCTATTTTCCTAAATAAATTTAAAGTTGTCAAAAAATTGTTAAAAAAATATTTGAGATTCTCACAATAAGCCCTTTCATTTGCTATGTCACACGCTATCGTTTGCAAAACTTTTTTTTTTTTAGTTTCTAATTTATCCCTTAAAAGTGGCCCCATGTTTAAAATTCATTTATTTACATTACACGTCCATCTTTGGATCACCGACTTATATTTGTACCAAATTTCAATTCAATCGGTCCAGTAGTTTCGAAGTAAATTGGCTGTGACAGAGGGACGGACAGACACACGCGAGTGATCCTATAAAGGTTCCGTTTTAAAAATTGTGTGGGAAATTTCAAATTTCCTGCTGTCATAAATGGGTTCAATTATTTATTGAAGTTTACTATTAATTATTATTATTATCGGTTGCCGAAGTTTTCGAAAAATTTACGAAAACGAGTACTCGGTTCTTGGGTCCACGTCGTCATTCGTAGTTCTGATTCACGTCAAAGTGCATTCAGTGAAGGAAGAATCTTTGATTTATCTTGTACGATTTCAAGTGAATTGTAATATTATAAGAGATTTATGGAAATGCGGTATTCGGTGGCATATCGTTGAAGTCCGATGGGCATAGGCGACTCTTCAAAAAAAAAAAAACACGTATGCTATCGGAAGCATTATTAATTTTTTTATTATTCGTATCTGATTTCGTGTTGATAAAATTTTTGATTTGGAAACAAAATAGTCAAGAGCATCAAATTACACCATTTTACCGTGTATCTCATCGTTAGCTTAAGAACATGCCGCACACTGAGAAAGAAAATTAACAAATATTTGTTTATGTCTATTGGATCGTATACCTAATTTATTTGCATCAAACAATATTTTTATGCCTGAAACAATTTGTGTTTGGTTCAAACAAATTATACCATCCAATAGAGAAAAACAAATATTTGACCGTATCTATTGGATCGTATAACATATTTGGACCAAAGAATGTTTTTTGCCTCAAACAATTTTTGTTTGGTTCAAATAAAATATACGATCCAATAAGCACAAACAAAAATTTGTTCGCATCTATCGGATCGTTTGATCTATTTGAAACAAACAAGATTTTTTTGCCTCAAACAATTTTTGTTTAAACCAAATATATTATACGATCCAACAGGTACAAAAAATATTTGTTTGTGTCTATTGATACGTATAATTTATTTAGATCAAACAATATTTTCTTGATTCAAACAATTTTTGTTTTGTTTAAATAAAATTATACGATTCAATAGGCACAAAAAATATTTGTTCATATAATTTATTTGGATTAAACAATACTTTTTTAATTCAAAATATTTGTGTTTGGTCCAAATAAATGTACGATCCAATAGGTACGAACAATTTGATTACAATTTTTATTCAGTACATATTTTCTTCGTTCATCCTTTATAAAACGCGATCCTATATAAATCGTAGACCGCATTTTTTGTCTATTCCAACATACCTTGGGTGCTTCAATAATTACGAAAGAAATAAAAAAAATATTACTTTTATCTATCGACAATTACCATTACTCTATGACTGCAGATGAAAAATAATCATTAATTAGAATGTTGGATCTACATTTTACATATTCGTATAAGTAATTTCATCCACAATAAATGAGATACCCAAAGTGTTTTGAACAGACAACAACACACTAAGAAGTATTCTATAAGTTCAATCCTGGAATTAATAAATTATCATTTTTCAGAAATTATGTTGAACTTCAGCTATTTAGCATCTATAATCTATCTCTCCATCATTTTTTCAGTTTTACATTCTACCTATAAATTGACAAAATCAAAATATATTGACATATTCCTTGAGTTCAAAAACAGCTGATATCTACGATTAAAAATTAAAAAAAAAATTACCCATCGGAAATTTGCGACGGGACGTCACTGAACTTGATGCAGGATCGTGCACACTATGTTATTCTTCATTGCTTTCTGTTGATTCAGTTTGTGTTATTCTATAGCAGAATATGCGATCGGAATATTCTATTTCTACGCGTTTATTATAGCTTATATCTCATCCCCTTCCTCTATAAAACTACATTGAATTCCTGCAGCACAAAAAAATATTCCCAACTAACCTAGCAGATTGCGTTATCCTTTGCAAGTTTCTTTTAAAAACTTGTGTTAACTACGCGATATGAAAATATATGAACGTGATAGAAGGTTGACTGATCTTGGGTTGCAGAAAGCATTGTCAAACAAATTAATTTGAAAATTTGATTGTTAATCATATTTATTAGTCTTTATACTTGCAGGAGCTGTCTAATGTCGTTATGTAACTATCCCTGTCAAATAAAACATTACATTGTACTAACTGAAAAACAAATGACTAATATTTATTGAAAAACATCGCTTTCGAAGCTAAATTTTGATCAAAAATGCGAAGAAAAATGTACTTTCGATGTGGAAATTGTACAAAAAAACAATATTGAATTAACACGTATACCTACACGGTTTAAAAAAAAAATATCGCTTCAATAAATCGTTTATTTGTTGAGCAGGGTCGATTTAAATTTCTACAAAGAAATATGTGTAGTCACAATCTAAGATCATTGTTAAATTACATTTTCTGACAACGCTTCATACAACCCTGCATAATTCTGTGATAACGAAAGAAGTATAGTACTTCGGCCAATAAACTATTTTATTTACAATAATTTGCATAGAGCTAAATATTGGTACAGGTCTTAGGTACACTATCACAAATAAAATATCAAAAGTCCCTACCGATCCTACGTGTGCAAACAATTTTATTCAACGCCAAAGGTAAAAAATATCGGTTTTTTGTATTTTTTCGTAAACGGTAAGTGCTATCATAAAAATAGGTCGCACCAAAGTTTTAGATAATGCGATAATAAATGGTTGTAATCAAAGGTTATAGTCGTCTAGTATTTTTACAAAAAGATCAGCTCCTTGTTCTTAAATATTAGAAACAATTCAGAGGATAATTGTTG
>JAVRKA010001168.1:0-23095 GCA_034508555.1 Venustoraphidia nigricollis | reverse complement strand
ATCTGAAATGCCTATCGACACCTATATCTGAAATGTCTATCGACACCTATTTTTGAAATGCCTATCGGAAACTACATCTGAAATGCCTATCAGCACCTATATTTGAAATGCCTATCGGCAACCATATCTAGAATGCCTATCGGCACCTATATTTGAAATGCCTATCGGCTTCTATATCTGAAATGCCTATCGGCACCTATTTTTAAATTGCCAATAGGCAACTATATCTGAAATGCCTATCGGCACCTATATCTGAAATGCCTATCGACACCTATATCTGAAATGCCTATCGACACCTATATCTGAAATGCCTATCGACACCTATATCTGAAATGCCTATCGACACCTATTTTTGAAATGCCTACCGGAAACTACATCTGAAATGCCTATCAGCACCTATATTTGAAATGCCTATCGGCAACCATATCTGGAATGCCTATCGGCACCTATATTTGAAATGCCTATCGGCTTCTATATCTGAAATGCCTATCGGCACCTATTTTTAAAATGCCAATCGGCAACTATATCTGAAATGCCTATCGGCACCTATATCTGAAATGCCTATCGACACCTATATCTGAAATGCCTATCGACACCTATATCTGAAATGCCTATCGACACTTATATCTGAAATGCCTATCGACACCTATATCTGAAATGCCTATCGACACCTATATCTGAAATGCCTATCGACACCTATATCTGAAATGCCTATCGACACCTATATCTGAAATGCCTATCGACACCTATATCTGAAATGCCTATCGACACCTATATCCGAAATGCCTATCGACACCTATTTTTGAAATGCCTATCGGAAACTACATCTGAAATGCCTATCAGCACCTATATTTGAAATGCCTATCGGCAACCATATCTGGAATGCCTATCGGCACCTATATTTGAAATGCCTATCGGCTTCTATATCTGAAATGCCTATCGGCACCTATTTTTAAACTGCCAATCGGCAACTATATCTGAAATGCCTATCGGCACCTATATCTGAAATGCCTATCGACACCTATATCTGAAATGCCTATCGACACCTATATCTGAAATGCCTATCGACACCTATATCTGAAATGCCTATCGACACCTATATCTGAAATGCCTATCGACACCTATATCTGAAATGCCTATCGACACCTATATCTGAAATGCCTATCGACACCTATATCTGAAATGCCTATCGACACCTATTTTTGAAATGCCTATCGGAAACTACATCTGAAATGCCTATCAGCACCTATATTTGAAATGCCTATCGGCAACCATATCTGGAATGCCTATCGGCACCTATATTTGAAATGCCTATCGGCTTCTATATCTGAAATGCCTATCGGCACCTATTTTTAAAATGCCAATCGGCAACTATATCTGAAATGCCTATCGGCACCTATATCTGAAATGCCTATCGACACCTATATCTGAAATGCCTATCGACACCTATATCTGAAATGCCTATCGACACCTATATCTGAAATGCCTATCGACACCTATATCTGAAATGCCTATCGACACCTATATCTGAAATGCCTATCGACACCTATATCTGAAATGCCTATCGACACCTATTTTTGAAATGCCTATCGAAAACTACATCTGAAATGCCTATCAGCACCTATATTTGAAATGCCTATCGGCAACCATATCTGGAATGCCTATCGGCACCTATATTTGAAATGCCTATCGGCTTCTATATCTGAAATGCCTATCGGCACCTATTTTTAAAATGCCAATCGGCAACTATATCTGAAATGCCTATCGGCACCTGTATCTGAAATGCCTATCGGCACCTATATCTGAAATGCCTATCGACACCTATATCTGAAATGCCTATCGACACCTATATCTGAAATGCCTATCGACACCTATATCTGAAATGCCTATCGACACCTATATCTGAAATGCCTATCGACACCTATATCTGAAATGCCTATCGACACCTATATCTGAAATGCCTATCGACACCTATATCTGAAATGCCTATCGACACCTATTTTTGAAATGCCTATCGGAAACTACATCTGAAATGCCTATCAGCACCTATATTTGAAATGCCTATCGGCAACCATATCTGGAATGCCTATCGGCACCTATATTTGAAATGCCTATCGGCTTCTATATCTGAAATGCCTATCGGCTTCTATATCTGAAATGCCAATCGGCAACTATATCTGAAATGCCTATCGGCACCTATATCTGAAATGCCTATCGACACCTATATCTGAAATGCCTATCGACACCTATATCTGAAATGCCTATCGACACCTATATCTGAAATGCCTATCGACACCTATATCTGAAATGCCTATCGACACCTATATCTGAAATGCCTATCGACACCTATATCTGAAATGCCTATCGACACCTATATCTGAAATGCATATCGACACCTATTTTTGAAATGCCTATCGGAAACTACATCTGAAATGCCTATCAGCACCTATATTTGAAATGCCTATCGGCAACCATATCTGGAATGCCTATCGGCACCTATATTTGAAATGCCTATTGGCTTCTATATCTGAAATGCCTATCGGCACCTATTTTTAAAATGCCAATCGGCAACTATATCTGAAATGCCTATCGGCACCTATATCTGAAATGCCTATCGACACCTATATCTGAAATGCCTATCGACACCTATATCTGAAATGCCTATCGACACCTATATCTGAAATGCCTATCGACACCTATATCTGAAATGCCTATCGACACCTATATCTGAAATGCCTATCGACACCTATATCTGAAATGCCTATCGACACCTATTTATGAAATGCCTATCGGAAACTACATCTGAAATGCCTATCAGCACCTATATTTGAAATGCCTATCGGCAACCATATCTGGAATGCCTATCGGCACCTATATTTGAAATGCCTATCGGCTTCTATATCTGAAATGCCTATCGGCACCTCTTTTTAAAATGCCAATCGGCAACTATATCTGAAATGCCTATCGGCACCTATATCTGAAATGCCTATCGACACCTATATCTGAAATGCCTATCGACACCTATATCTGAAATGCCTATCGACACCTATATCTGAAATGCCTATCGACACCTATATCTGAAATGCCTATCGACACCTATATCTGAAATGCCTATCGACACCTATATCTGAAATGCCTATCGACACCTATATCTGAAATGCCTATCGACACCTATATCTGAAATGCCTATCGACACCTATATCTGAAATGCCTATCGACACCTATTTTTGAAATGCCTATCGGAAACTACATCTGAAATGCCTATCAGCACCTATATTTGAAATGCCTATCGGCAACCATATCTGGAATGCCTATAGGCACCTATATTTGAAATGCCTATCGGCTTCTATATCTGAAATGCCTATCGACACCTATATCTGAAATGCCTATCGACACCTATATCTGAAATGCCTATCGACACCTATATCTGAAATGCCTATCGACACCTATATCTGAAATGCCTATCGACACCTATATCTGAAATGCCTATCGACACCTATATCTGAAATGCCTATCGACACCTATATCTGAAATGCCTATCGACACCTATATCTGAAATGCCTATCGACACCTATTTTTGAAATGCCTATCGGAAACTACATCTGAAATGCCTATCAGCAACTATATTTGAAATGCCTATCGGCAACCATATCTGGAATGCCTATCGGCACCTATATTTGAAATGCCTATCGGCTTCTATATCTGAAATGCCTATCGGCACCTATTTTTATAATGCCAATCGGCAATTATATCTGAAATGCCTATCGGCACCTATATCTGAAATGCCTATCGACACCTATATCTGAAATGCCTATCGACACCTATATCTGAAATGCCTATCGACACCTATATCTGAAATGCCTATCGACACCTATATCTGAAATGCCTATCGACACCTATATCTAAAATGCCTATCGACACCTATTTTTGAAATGCCTATCGGAAACTACATCTGAAATGCCTATCAGCACCTATATTTGAAATGCCTATCGGCAACCATATCTGGAATGCCTATCGGCACCTATATTTGAAATGCCTATCGGCTTCTATATCTGAAATGCCTATCGGCACCTCTTTTTAAAATGCCATTCGGCAACTATATCTGAAATGCCTATCGGCACCTATATCTGAAATGCCTATCGACACCTATATCTGAAATGCCTATCGACACCTATATCTGAAAAGCCTATCGACACCTATATCTGAAATGCCTTTCGACACCTATATCTGAAATGCCTATCGACACCTATATCTGAAATGCCTATCGACACCTATATCTGAAATGCCTATCGACACCTATATCTGAAATGCCTATCGACACCTATTTTTGAAATGCCTATCGGAAACTACATCTGAAATGCCTATCAGCACCTATATTTGAAATGCCTATCGGCAACCATATCTGGAATGCCTATCGGCACCTATATTTGAAATGCCTATCGGCTTCTATATTTAAAATGCCTATCGGCACCTATTTTTAAAATGCCAATCGGCAACTATATCTGAAATGCCTATTGGCACCTATATCTGAAATGCCTATCGACACCTATATCTGAAATGCCTATCGACACCTATATCTGAAATGCCTATCGACACCTATATCTGAAATGCCTATCGACACCTATATCTGAAATGCCTATCGACACCTATATCTGAAATGCCTATCGACACCTATATCTGAAATGGCTATCGACACCTATTTTTGAAATGCCTATCGGAAACTACATCTGAAATGCCTATCAGCACCTATATTTGAAATGCCTATCGGCAACCATATCTGGAATGCCTATCGGCACCTATATTTGAAATGCCTATCGGCTTCTATATCTGAAATGCCTATCGGCACCTATTTTTAAAATGCCAATCGGCAACTATATCTGAAATGCCTATCGGCACCTATATCTGAAATGCCTATCGACACCTATATCTGAAATGCCTATGGACACCTATATCTGAAATGCCTATCGACACCTATATCTGAAATGCCTATCGACACCTATATCTGAAATGCCTATCGACACCTATATCTGAAATGCCTATCGACACCTATATCTGAAATGCCTATTGACACCTATATCTGAAATGCCTATCGACACCTATTTTTGAAATGCCTATCGGAAACTACATCTGAAATGCCTATCAGCACCTATATTTGAAATGCCTATCGGCAACCATATCTGGAATGCCTATCGGCACCTATATTTGAAATGCCTATCGGCTTCTATATCTGAAATGCCTATCGGCACCTATTTTTAAAATGCCAATCGGCAACTATATCTGAAATGCCTATCGGCACCTTTATCTGAAATGCCTATCGACACCTATATCTGAAATGCCTATCGACACCTATATCTGAAATGCCTATCGACACCTATATCTGAAATGCCTATCGACACCTATATCTGAAATGCCTATCGACACCTATATCTGAAATGCCTATCGACACCTATATCTGAAATGCCTATCGACACCTATATCTGAAATGCCTATCGACACCTATTTTTGAAATGCCTATCGGAAACTACATCTGAAATGCCTATCAGCACCTATATTTGAAATGCCTATCGGCAACCATATCTGGAATGCCTATCGGCACCTATATTTGAAATGCCTATCGGCTTCTATATCTGAAATGCCTATCGGCACCTATTTTTAAAATGCCAATCGGCAACTATATCTGAAATGCCTATCAGCACTTATATCTGAAATGCCTATCGACACCTATATCTGAAATGCCTATCGACACCTATATCTGAAATGCCTATCGACACCTATATCTGAAATGCCTATCGACACCTATATCTGAAATGCCTATCGACACCTATATCTGAAATGCCTATCGACACCTATATCTGAAATGCCTATCGACACCTATATCTGAAATGCCTATCGACACCTATTTTTGAAATGCCTATCGGAAACTACATCTGAAATGCGTATCAGCACCTATATTTGAAATGCCTATCGGCAACCATATCTGGAATGCCTATCGGCACCTATATTTGAAATGCCTATCGGCTTCTATATCTGAAATGCCTATCGGCACCTATTTTTAAAATGCCAATCGGCAACTATATCTGAAATGCCTATCGGCACCTATATCTGAAATGCCTATCGACACCTATATCTGAAATGCCTATCGACACCTATATCTGAAATGCCTATCGACACCTATATCTGAAATGCCTATCGACACCTATTTTTGAAATGCCTATCGGAAACTACATCTGAAATGCCTATCAGCACCTATATTTGAAATGCCTATCGGCAACCATATCTGGAATGCCTATCGGCACCTATATTTGAAATGCCTATCGGCTTCTATATCTGAAATGCCTATCGGCACCTATTTTTAAAATGCCAATCGGCAACTATATCTGAAATGCCTATCGGCACCTATATCTGAAATGCCTATCGACACCTATATCTGAAATGCCTATCGACACCTATATCTGAAATGCCTATCGACACCTATATCTGAAATGCCTATCGACACCTATATCTGAAATGCCTATCGACACCTATATCTGAAATGCCTATCGACACCTATATCTGAAATGCCTATCGACACCTATATCTGAAATGCCTATCGACACCTATATCTGAAATGCCTATCGACACCTATTTTTGAAATGCCTATCGGAAACTACATCTGAAATGCCTATCAGCACCTATATTTGAAATGCCTATCGACACCTATATCTGAAATGCCTATCGACACCTATATCTGTAATATCGGAAACTACATCTGAAATGCCTATCAGCACCTATATTTGAAATGCCTATCGGCAACCATATCTGGAATGCCTATCGGCACCTATATTTGAAATGCCTATCGGCTTCTATATCTGAAATGCCTATCGGCACCTATTTTTAAAATGCCAATCGGCAACTATATCTGAAATGCCTATCGGCACCTATATCTGAAATGCCTATCGACACCTATATCTGAAATGCCTATCGACACCTATATCTGAAATGCCTATCGACACCTATATCTGAAATGCCTATCGACACCTATATCTGAAATGCCTATCGACACCTATATCTGAAATGCCTATCGACACCTATACCTAAAATGCCTATCGACACCTATTTTTGAAATGCCTATCAGAAACTACATCTGAAATGCCTATCAGCACCTATATTTGAAATGCCTATCGGCAACCATATATGGAATGCCTATCGGCACCTATATTTGAAATGCCTATCGGCTTCTATATCTGAAATGCCTATCGGCACCTATTTTTAAATTGCCAATAGGCAACTATATCTGAAATGCCTATCGGCACCTATATCTGAAATGCCTATCGACACCTATATCTGAAATGCCTATCGACACCTATATCTGAAATGCCTATCGACACCTATATCTGAAATGCCTATCGACACCTATATCTGAAATGCCTATCGACACCTATTTTTGAAATGCCTATCGGAAACTACATCTGAAATGCCTATCAGCACCTATATTTGAAATGCCTATCGGCAACCATATCTGGAATGCCTATCGGCACCTATATTTGAAATGCCTATCGGCTTCTATATCTGAAATGCCTATCGGCACCTATTTTTAAAATGCCAATCGGCAACTATATCTGAAATGCCCATCGGCACCTATATCTGAAATGCCTATCGACACCTATATCTGAAATGCCTATCGACACCTATATCTGAAATGCCTATCGACACCTATATCTGAAATGCCTATCGACACCTATATCTGAAATGCCTATCGACACCTATATCTGAAATGCCTATCGACACCTATATCTGAAATGCCTATCGACACCTATATCTGAAATGCCTATCGACACCTATATCTGAAATGCCTATCGACACCTATTTTTGAAATGCCTATCGGAAACTACATCTGAAATGCCTATCAGCACCTATATTTGAAATGCCTATCGGCAACCATATCTGGAATGCCTATCGGCACCTATATTTGAAATGCCTATCGGCTTCTATATCTGAAATGCCTATCAGCACCTATTTTTAAAATGCCAATCGGCAACTATATCTGAAATGCCTATCGGCACCTATATCTGAAATGCCTATCGAATCCTATATCTGAAATGCCTATCGACACCTATATCTGAAATGCCTATCGACACCTATATCTGAAATGCCTATCGACACCTATATCTGAAATGCCTATCGACACCTATATCTGAAATGTCTATCGACACCTATATCTGAAATGCCTATCGACACCTATATCTGAAATGCCTATCGACACCTATATCTGAAATGCCTATCGACACCTATTTTTGAAATGCCTATCGGAAACTACATCTGAAATGCCTATCAGCACCTATATTTGAAATGCCTATCGGCAACCATATCTGGAATGCCTATCGGCACCTATATTTGAAATGCCTATCGGCTTCTATATCTGAAATGCCTATCGGAACCTATTTTTAAAATGTAAATCGGCAACTGTATCTGAAATGCCTATCGGCATCTATATCTGAAATGCCTATCGACACCTATATCTGAAATGCCTATCGACACCTATATCTGAAATGCCTATCGACACCTATATCTGAAATGCCTATCGACATCTATTTCTGAAATGCCTATCGACACCTATATCTGAAATGCCTATCGACACCTATATCTGAAATGCCTATCGACACCTATTTTTGAAATGCCTATCGGAAACTACATCTGAAATGCCTATCAGCACCTATATTTGAAATGCCTATCGGCAACCATATCTGGAATGCCTATCGGCACCTATATTTGAAATGCCTATCGGCACCTATTTTTAAAATGCTAATCGGCAACTATATCTGAAATGCCTATCGGCACCTATATCTGAAATGCCTATCGACACCTATATCTGAAATGCCTATCGACACCTATATCTGAAATGCCTATCGACACCTATATCTGAAATGCCTATCGACACCTATATCTGAAATGCCTATCGACACCTATATCTGAAATGCCTATCGACACCTATATCTGAAATGCCTATTGACACCTATATCTGAAATGCCTATCGACACCTATTTTTGAAATGCCTATCGGAAACTACATCTGAAATGCCTATCAGCACCTATATTTGAAATGCCTATCGGCAACCATATCTGGAATGCCTATCGGCACCTATATTTGAAATGCCTATCGGCTTCTATATCTGAAATGCCTATCGGCACCTATTTTTAAAATGCCAATCGGCAACTATATCTGAAATGCCTATCGGCACCTATATCTGAAATGCCTATCGACACCTATATATGAAATGCCTATCGACACCTATATCTGAAATGCCTATCGATACCTATATCTGAAATGCCTATCGACACCTATATCTGAAATGCCTATCGACACCTATATCTGAAATGCCTATCGACACCTATTTTTGAAATGCCTATCGGAAACTACATCTGAAATGCCTATCAGCACCTATATCTGAAATGCCTATCGACACCTATATCTGAAATGCCTATCGACACCTATATCTGAAATGCCTATCGACACCTATATCTGAAATGCCTATCGACACCTATATCTGAAATGCCTATCGACACCTATATATTATGAAATGCCTATCGACACCTATATCTGAAATGCCTATCGACACCTATATCTGAAATGCCTATCGACACCTATATCTGAAATGCCTATCGACACCTATTTTTGAAATGCTTATCGGAAACTACATCTGAAATGCCTATCAGCACCTATATTTGAAATGCCTATCGGCAACCATATCTGGAATGTCTATCGGCACCTATATTTGAAATGCCTATCGGCTTCTATATCTGAAATGCCTTTCGGCACCTATTTTTAAAATGCCAATCGGCAACTATATCTGAAATGCCTATCGGCACCTATATCTGAAATGCCTATCGACACCTATATCTGAAATGCCTATCGACACCTATATCTGAAAAGCCTATCGACACCTATATCTGAAATGCCTATCGACACCTATATCTGAAATGCCTATCGACACCTATATCTGAAATGCCTATCGACACCTATATCTGAAATGCCTATCGACATCTATTTTTGAAATGCCTATCGGAAACTACATCTGAAATGCCTATCAGCACCTATATTTGAAATGCCTATCGGCAACCATATCTGGAATGCCTATCGGCACCTATATTTGAAATGCCTATCGGCTTCTATATTTGAAATGCCTATCGGCACCTATTTTTAAAATGCTAATCGGCAACTATATCTGAAATGCCTATTGGCACCTATATCTGAAATGCCTATCGACACCTATATCTGAAATGCCTATCGACACCTATATCTGAAATGCCTATCGACACCTATATCTGAAATGCCTATCGACACCTATATCTGAAATGCCTATCGACACCTATATCTGAAATGCCTATCGACACCTATATCTGAAATGGCTATCGACACCTATTTTTGAAATGCCTATCGGAAACTACATCTGAAATGCCTATCAGCACCTATATTTGAAATGCCTATCGGCAACCATATCTGGAATGCCTATCGGCACCTATATTTGAAATGCCTATCGGCTTCTATATCTGAAATGCCTATCGGCACCTATTTTTAAAATGCCAATCGGCAACTATATCTGAAATGCCTATCGGCACCTATATCTGAAATGCCTATCGACACCTATATCTGAAATGCCTATCGACACCTATATCTGAAATGCCTATCGACACCTATATCTGAAATGCCTATCGACACCTATATCTGAAATGCCTATCGACACCTATATCTGAAATGCCTATCGACACCTATATCTGAAATGCCTATTGACACCTATATCTGAAATGCCTATCGACACATATTTTTGAAATGCCTATCGGAAACTACATCTGAAATGCCTATCAGCACCTATATTTGAAATGCCTATCGGCAACCATATCTGGAATGCCTATCGGCACCTATATTTGAAATGCCTATCGGCTTCTATATCTGAAATGCCTATCGGCACCTATTTTTAAAATGCCAATCGGCAACTATATCTGAAATGCCTATCGGCACCTATATCTGAAATGCCTATCGACACCTATATCTGAAATGCCTATCGACACCTATATCTGAAATGCCTATCGACACCTATATCTGAAATGCCTATCGACACCTATATCTGAAATGCCTATCGACACCTATATCTGAAATGCCTATCGACACCTATATCTGAAATGCCTATCGACACCTATATCTGAAATGCCTATCGACACCTATTTTTGAAATGCCTATCGGAAACTACATCTGAAATGCCTATCAGCACCTATATTTGAAATGCCTATCGGCAACCATATCTGGAATGCCTATCGGCACCTATATTTGAAATGCCTATCGGCTTCTATATCTGAAATGCCTATCGGCACCTATTTTTAAAATGCCAATCGGCAACTATATCTGAAATGCCTATCAGCACTTATATCTGAAATGCCTATCGACACCTATATCTGAAATGCCTATCGACACCTATATCTGAAATGCCTATCGACACCTATATCTGAAATGCCTATCGACACCTATATCTGAAATGCCTATCGACACCTATATCTGAAATGCCTATCGACACCTATATCTGAAATGCCTATCGACACCTATATCTGAAATGCCTATCGACACCTATTTTTGAAATGCCTATCGGAAACTACATCTGAAATGCCTATCAGCACCTATATTTGAAATGCCTATCGGCAACCATATCTGGAATGCCTATCGGCACCTATATTTGAAATGCCTATCGGCTTCTATATCTGAAATGCCTATCGGCACCTATTTTTAAAATGCCAATCGGCAACTATATCTGAAATGCCTATCGGCACCTATATCTGAAATGCCTATCGACACCTATATCTGAAATGCCTATCGACACCTATATCTGAAATGCCTATCGACACCTATATCTGAAATGCCTATCGACACCTATATCTGAAATGCCTATCGACACCTATATCTGAAATGCCTATCGACACCTATATCTGAAATGCCTATTGACACCTATATCTGAAATGCCTATCGACACATATTTTTGAAATGCCTATCGGAAACTACATCTGAAATGCCTATCAGCACCTATATTTGAAATGCCTATCGGCAACCATATCTGGAATGCCTATCGGCACCTATATTTGAAATGCCTATCGGCTTCTATATCTGAAATGCCTATCGGCACCTATTTTTAAAATGCCAATCGGCAACTATATCTGAAATGCCTATCGGCACCTATATCTGAAATGCCTATCGACACCTATATCTGAAATGCCTATCGACACCTATATCTGAAATGCCTATCGACACCTATATCTGAAATGCCTATCGACACCTATATCTGAAATGCCTATCGACACCTATATCTGAAATGCCTATCGACACCTATATCTGAAATGCCTATCGACACCTATATCTGAAATGCCTATCGACACCTATTTTTGAAATGCCTATCGGAAACTACATCTGAAATGCCTATCAGCACCTATATTTGAAATGCCTATCGGCAACCATATCTGGAATGCCTATCGGCACCTATATTTGAAATGCCTATCGGCTTCTATATCTGAAATGCCTATCGGCACCTATTTTTAAAATGCCAATCGGCAACTATATCTGAAATGCCTATCAGCACTTATATCTGAAATGCCTATCGACACCTATATCTGAAATGCCTATCGACACCTATATCTGAAATGCCTATCGACACCTATATCTGAAATGCCTATCGACACCTATATCTGAAATGCCTATCGACACCTATATCTGAAATGCCTATCGACACCTATATCTGAAATGCCTATCGACACCTATATCTGAAATGCCTATCGACACCTATTTTTGAAATGCCTATCGGAAACTACATCTGAAATGCCTATCAGCACCTATATTTGAAATGCCTATCGGCAAGCATATCTGGAATGCCTATCGGCACCTATATTTGAAATGCTTATCGGCTTCTATATCTGAAATGCCTATCGGCACCTATTTTTAAAATGCCAATCGGCAACTATATCTGAAATGCCTATCGGCACCTATATCTGAAATGCCTATCGACACCTATATCTGAAATGCCTATCGACACCTATATCTGAAATGCCTATCGACACCTATATCTGAAATGCCTATCGACACCTATTTTTGAAATGCCTATCGGAAACTACATCTGAAATGCCTATCGGCAACCATATCTGGAATGCCTATCGGCACCTATATTTGAAATGCCTATCGGCTTCTATATCTGAAATGCCTATCGGAACCTATTCTTAAAATGCCAATCGGCAACTATATCTGAAATGCCTATCGGCACCTATATCTGAAATGCCTATCGACACCTATATCTGAAATGCCTATCGACACCTATATCTGAAATGCCTATCGACACCTATATCTGAAATGCCTATCGACACCTATATCTGAAATGCCTATCGACACCTATATCTGAAATGCCTATCGACACCTATATCTGAAATGCCTATCGACACCTATATCTGAAATGCCTATCGACACCTATATCTGAAATGCCTATCGACACCTATTTTTGAAATGCCTATCGGAAACTACATCTGAAATGCCTATCAGCACCTATATTTGAAATGCCTATCGGCAACCATATCTGGAATGCCTATCGGCACCTATATTTGAAATGCCTATCGGCTTCTATATCTGAAATGCCTATCGGCACCTATTTTTAAAATGCCAATCGGCAACAATATCTGAAATGCCTATCGGCACCTATATCTGAAATGCCTATCGATACCTATATCTGAAATGCCTATCGACACCTATATCTGAAATGCCTATCGACACCTATATCTGAAATGCCTATCGACACCTATATCTGAAATGCCTATCGACACCTATATCTGAAATGCCTATCGACACCTATATCTGAAATGCCTATCGACACCTATTTTTGAAATGCCTATCGGAAACTACATCTGAAATGCCTATCAGCACCTATATTTGAAATGCCTATCGGCAACCATATCTGGAATGCCTATCGGCACCTATATTTGAAATGCCTATCGGCTTCTATATCTGAAATGCCTATCGGCACCTATTTTTAAAATGCCAATCGGCAACTATATCTGAAATGCCTATCGGCACCTATATCTGAAATGCCTATCGACACTTATATCTGAAATGCCTATCGACACCTATATCTGAAATGCCTATCGACACCTATATCTGAAATGCCTATCGACACCTATATCTGAAATGCCTATCGACACCTATATCTGAAATGCCTATCGACACCTATATCTGAAATGCCTATCGACACCTATATCTGAAATGCCTATCGACACCTATTTTTGAAATGCCTATCGGAAACTACATCTGAAATGCCTATCAGCACCTATATTTGAAATGCCTATCGGCAACCATATCTGGAATGCCTATCGGCACATATATTTGAAATGCCTATCGGCTTCTATATCTGAAATGCCTATCGGCACCTATTTTTAAAATGCCAATCGGCAACTATATCTGAAATGTCTATCAGCACCTATATCTGAAATGCCTATCGACACCTATATCTGAAATGCCTATCGACACCTATATCTGAAATGCCTATCGACACCTATATCTGAAATGCCTATCGACACCTATATCTGAAATGCCTATCGACACCTATATCTGAAATGCCTATCGACACCTATATCTGAAATGCCTATCGACACCTATATCTGAAATGCCTATCGACACCTATATCTGAAATGCCTATCGACACCTATATCTGAAATGCCTATCGACACCTATATCTGAAATGCCTTTCGACACCTATATCTGAAATGCCTATCGACACCTATTTTTGAAATGCCTATCGGAAACTACATCTGAAATGCCCATCAGCACCTATATTTGAAATGCCTATCGGCAACCATGTCTGGAATGCCTATCGGCACCTATATTTAAAATGCCTATCGGCTTCTATATCTGAAATGCCTATCGGCACCTATTTTTAAAATGCCAATCGGCAACTATATCTGAAATGCCTATCGGCACCTATATCTGAAATGCCTATCGACACCTATATCTGAAATGCCTATCGACACCTATATCTGAAATGCCTAACGACACCTATATCTGAAATGCCTATCGACACCTATATCTGAAATGCCTATCGACACCTATATCTGAAATGCCTATCGACACCTATATCTGAAATGCCTATCGACACCTATTTTTGAAATGCCTATCGGAAACTACATCTGAAATGCCTATCAGCACCTATATTTGAAATGCCTATCGGCAACCATATCTGGAATGCCTATCGGCACCTATATTTGAAATGCCTATCGGCTTCTATATCTGAAATGCCTATCGGCACCTATTTTTAAAATGCCAATCGGCAACTATATCTGAAATGCCTGTCGGCACCTATATCTGAAATGCCTATCGACACCTATATCTGAAATGCCTATCGACACCTATATCTGAAATGCCTATCGACACCTATATCTGAAATGCCTATCGACACCTATATCTGAAATGCCTATCGACACCTATATCTGAAATGCCTATCGACACCTATATCTGAAATGCCTATCGACACCTATATCTAAAATGCCTATCGACACCTATTTTTGAAATGCCTATCGGAAACTACATCTGAAATGCCTATCAGCACCTATATTTGAAATGCCTATCGGCAACCATATCTGGAATGCCTATCGGCACCTATATTTGAAATGCCTATCGGCTTCTATATCTGAAATGCCTATCGGCACCTATTTTTAAATGCCAATCGGCACCTATTTTTAAAATATCAATCGGCAACTATATCTGAAATGCCTATCGACACCTATATCTGAAATGCCTATCGACACCTATATCTGAAATGCCTATCGACACCTATATCTGAAATGCCTATCGATACCTATATCTGAAATGCCTATCGACACCTATATCTGAAATGCCTATCGACACCTATATCTGAAATGCCTATCGACACCTATATCTGAAATGCCTATCGACACCTATTTTTGAAATGCCTATCGGAAACTACATCTGAAATGCCTATCAGCACCTATATTTGAAATGCCTATCGGCAACCATATCTGGAATGCCTATCGGCACCTATATTTGAAATGCCTATCGGCTTCTATATCTGAAATGCCTATCGGCACCTATTTTTAAAATGCCAATCGGCAACTATATCTGAAATGCCTATCGGCACCTATATCTGAAATGCCTATCGACACCTATATCTGAAATGCCTATCGACACCTATATCTGAAATGCCTATCGACACCTATATCTGAAATGCCTATCGACACCTATATCTGAAATGCCTATCGACACCTATATTTGAAATGCCTATCGACACCTATATCTGAAATGCCTATCGACACCTATATCTGAAATGCCTATCGACACCTATTTTTGAAATGCCTATCGGAAACTACATCTGAAATGCCTATCAGCACCTATATTTGAAATGCCTATCGGCAACCATATCTGGAATGCCTATCGGCACCTATATTTGAAATGCCTATCGGCTTCTATATCTGAAATGCCTATCGGCACCTATTTTTAAAATGCCAATCGGCAACTATATCTGAAATGCCTATCGGCACCTATATCTGAAATGCCTATCGACACCTATATCTGAAATGCCTATCGACACCTATATCTGAAATGCCTATCGACACCTATATCTGAAATGCCTATCGACACCTATATCTGAAATGCCTATCGACACCTATATCTGAAATGCCTATCGACACCTATATCTGAAATGCCTATCGACACCTATATCTGAAATGCCTATCGACACCTATTTTTGAAATGCCTATCGGAAAATACATCTGAAATGCCTATCAGCACCTATATTTGAAATGCCTATCGGCAACCATATCTGGAATGCCTATCGGCACCTATATTTGAAATGCCTATCGGCTTCTATATCTGAAATGCCTATCGGCATCTATTTTTAAAATGCCAATCGGCAACTATATCTGAAATGCCTATCGGCACCTATATCTGAAATGCCTATCGACACCTATATCTGAAATGCCTATCGACACCTATATCTGAAATGCCTATCGACACCTATATCTGAAATGCCTATCGACACCTATATCTGATATGCCTATCGACACCTATATCTGAAATGCCTATCGACACCTATATCTGAAATGCCTATCGACACCTATATCTGAAATGCCTATCGACACCTATATCTGAAATGCCTATCGACACCTATTTTTGAAATGCCTATCGGAAACTACATCTGAAATGCCTATCAGCACCAATATTTGAAATGCCTATCGGCAACCATATCTGGAATGCCTATCGGCAACTATATTTGAAATGCCTATCGGCTTCTATATCTGAAATGCCTATCGGCACCTATTTTTAAAATGCCAATCGGCAACTATATCTGAAATGCCTATCGGCACCTATATCTGAAATGCCTATCGACACCTATATCTGAAATGCCTATCGACACCTATATCTGAAATGCCTATCGACACCTATTTCTGAAATGCCTATCGACACCTATATCTGAAATGCCTATCGACACCTATATCTGAAATGCCTATCGACACCTATATCTGAAATGCCTATCGACACCTATATCTGAAATGCCTATCGACACCTATTTTTGAAATGCCTATCGGAAACTACATCTGAAATGCCCATCAGCACCTATTTTTGAAATGCCTATCGGCAACCATATCTGGAATGCCTATCGGCACCTATATTTGAAATGCCTATCGGCTTCTATATCTGAAATGCCTATCGGCACCTATTTTTAAAATGCCAATCGGCAACTATATCTGAAATGCCTATCGGCACCTATATCTGAAATGCCTTTCGACACCTATATCTGAAATGCCTATCGACACCTATATCTGAAATGCCTATCGACACCTATATCTGAAATGCCTATCGACACCTATATCTGAAATGCCTATCGACACCTATATCTGAAATGCCTATCGACACCTATATCTGAAATGCCTATCGACACCTATATCTGAAATGCCTTTCGACACCTATATCTGAAATGCCTATCGACACCTATATCTGAAATGCCTATCGACACCTATATCTGAAATGCCTATCGACACCTATTTTTTAAATGCCTATCGGAAACTACATCTGAAATGCCTATCAGTACCTATATTTGAAATGCCTATCGGCAACCATATCTGGAATGCCTATCGGCACCTATATTTGAAATGCCTATCGGCTTCTATATCTGAAATGCCTATCGGCACCTATTTTTAAAATGCCAATCGGCAACTATATCTGAAATGCCTATCGGCACCTATATCTGAAATGCCTTTCGACACCTATATCTGAAATGCCTATCGACACCTATATCTGAAATGCCTATCGACACCTATATCTGAAATGCCTATCGACACCTATATCTGAAATGCCTATCGACACCTATATCTGAAATGCCTATCGACACCTATATCTGAAATGCCTATCGACACCTATATCTGAAATGCCTTTCGACACCTATATCTGAAATGCCTATCGACACCTATTTTTGAAATGCCTATCGGAAACTACATCTGAAATGCCTATCAGCACCTATATTTGAAATGCCTATCGGCAACCATATCTGGAATGCCTATCGGCACCTATATTTGAAATGCCTATCGGCTTCTATATCTGAAATGCCTATCGGCACCAATTTTTAAAATGCCAATCGGCAACTATATCTGAAATGCCTATCGGCACCTATATCTGAAATGCCTATCGACACCTATATCTGAAATGCCTATCGGCACCTATATCTGAAATGCCTATCGACACCCATATCTGAAATGCCTATCGACACCTATATCTGAAATGCCTATCGACACCTATATCTGAAATGCCTATCGACACCTATATCTGAAATGCCTATCGACACCTATATCTGAAATGCCTATCGACACCTATTTTTGAAATGCCTATCGGAAACTACATCTGAAATGCCTATCAGCACTTAAATTTGAAATGCCTATCAGCAACCATATCTGGAATGCCTATCGGCACCTATATTTGAAATGCCTATCGGCTTCTATATCTGAAATGCCTATCGGCATCTATTTTTAAAATGCCAATCGGCAACTATATCTGAAATGCCTATCGGCACCTATATCTGAAATGCCTATCGACACCTATATCTGAAATGCCTATCGACACCAATATCTGAAATGCTTATCGACACCTATATCTGAAATGCCTATCGACACCTATATCTGAAATGCCTATCGACACCTATATCTGAAATGCCTATCGACACCTATTTTTGAAATGCCTATCGGAAACTACATCTGAAATGCCTATCAGCACCTATATTTGAAATGCCTATCGGCAACCATATCTTGAATGCCTATCGGCACCTATATTTGAAATGCCTATCGGCTTCTATATCTGAAATGGCTATCGGCATTTATTTTTAAAATGCCAATCGGCAACTATATCTGAAATGCCTATCGGCACCTATATCTGAAATGCCTATCGACACCTATATCTGAAATGCCTATCGACACCTATATCTGAAATGCCTATCGACACCTATATCTGAAATGCCTATCGACACCTATATCTGAAATGCCTATTGACACCTATATCTGAAATGCCTATCGACACCTATATCTGAAATGCCTATCGACACCTATATCTGAAATGCCTATCGACACCTATATCTGAAATGCCTATCGACACCTATTTTTGAAATGCCTATCGGAAACTACATCTGAAATGCCTATCAGCACCTATATTTGAAATGCCTATCGGCAACCATATCTGGAATGCCTATCGGCACCTATATTTGAAATGCCTATCGGCTTCTATATCTGAAATGCCTATCGGCACCAATTTTTAAAATGCCAATCGGCAACTATATCTGAAATGCCTATCGGCACCTATATCTGAAATGCCTATCGACACCTATATCTGAAATGCCTATCGACACCTATATCTGAAATGCCTATCGACACCTATATCTGAAATGCCTATCGACACCTATATCTGAAATGCCTATCGACACCTATATCTGAAATGCCTATCGACACCTATATCTGAAATGCCTATCGACACCTATATCTGAAATGCCTATCGACACCTATATCTGAAATGCCTATCGACACCTATTTTTGAAATGCCTATCGGAAACTACATCTGAAATGCCTATCAGCACCTATATTTGAAATGCCTATCGGCAACCATATCTGGAATGCCTATCGGCACCTATATTTGAAATGCCTATCGGCTTCTATATCTGAAATGCCTATCGGCACCTATTTTTAAAATGCCAATCGGCAACTATATCTGAAATGCCTATCGGCACCTATATCTGAAATGCTTATCGACACCTATATCTGAAATGCCTATCGACACCTATATCTGAAATGCCCATCGACACCTATATCTGAAATGCCTATCGACACCTATATCTGAAATGCCTATCGACACCTATATCTGAAATGCCTATCGACACCTATATCTGAAATGCCTATCGACACCTATATCTGAAATGCCTATCGACACCTATTTTTTAAATGCCTATCGGAAACTACATCTGAAATGCCTATCAGCACCTATATTTGAAATGCCTATCGGCAACCATACCTGGAATGCCTATCGGCACCTATATTTGAAATGCCTATCGGCTTCTATATCTGAAATGCCTATCGACACCTATTTTTAAAATGCCAATCGGCAACTGTATCTGAAATGCCTATCGGCACCTATATCTGAAATGCCTATCGTCACCTATATCTGAAATGCCTATCGACACCTATATCTGAAATGCCTATCGACACCTATATCTGAAATGCCTATCGACACCTATATCTGAAATGCCTATCGCCACCTATATCTGAAATGCCTATCGACACCTATATCTGAAATGCCTATCGACACCTATATCTGAAATGCCTATCGACACTTATATCTGAAATGCCTATCGACACCTATATCTGAAATGCCTATCGACACCTATATCTGAAATGCCTATCGACACCTATTTTTGAAATGCCTATCGGAAACTACATCTGAAATGCCTATCAACACCTATATTTGAAATGCCTATCGGCAACCATATCTGGAATGCCTATCGGCACCTATATTTGAAATGCCTATCGGCTTCTATATCTGAAATGCCTATCGGCTTCTATATCTGAAATGCCTATCGGCACCTATTTTTAAAATGCCAATCGGCAACTATATCTGAAATGCTTATCGGCACCTATATCTGAAATGCCTATCGACACCTATATCTGAAATGCCTATCGACACCTTTATCTGAAATGCCTATCGACACCTATATCTGAAATGCCTATCGACACCTATATCTGAAATGCCTATCGACACCTATATCTGAAATGCCTATCGACACCTATATCTGAAATGCCTATCGACACCTATATCTGAAATGCCTATCGACACCTATTTTTGAAATGCCTATCGGAAACTACATCTGAAATGCCTATCAGCACCTATATTTGAAATGCCTATCGGCAACCATATCTGCAATGCCTATCGGCACCTATATTTGAAATGCCTATCGGCTTCTATATCTGAAATGCCTATCGGCACCTATTTTTAAAATGCCAATCGGTAACTATATCTTAAATGCCTATCGGCACCTATATCTGAAATGCCTATCGACACCTATATCTGAAATGCCTATCGACACCTATATCTGAAATGCCTATCGACACCTATATCTGAAATGCCTATCGACACCTATATCTGAAATGCCTATCGACACCTATATCTGAAATGCCTATCGTCACCTATATCTGAAATGCCTATCGACACCTATATCTGAAATGCCTATCGACACCTATATCTGAAATGCCTATCGACACCTATTTTTGAAATGCCTATCAGAAACTACATCTGAAATGCCTATCAGCACCTATATTTGAAATGCCTATCGGCAACCATATCTGGAATGCCTATCGGCACCTATATTTGAAATGCCTATCGGCAACCATATCTGGAATGCCTATCGGCACCTATATTTGAAATGCCTATCGGCTTCTATATCTGAAATGCCTATCGGCACCTATTTTTAAAATGCCAATCGGCAACTATATCTGAAATGCCTATCGGCACCTATATCTGAAATGCCTATCGACACCTATATCATAAATGCCTATCGACACCTATATCTGAAATGCCTTTAGACACCTATATCTGAAATGCCTATCGACACCTATATCTGAAATGCCTATCGACACCTATTTTTGAAATGCCTATCGGAAACTACATCTGAAATGCCTATCAGCACCTATATTTGAAATGCCTATCGGCAACCATATCTGGAATGCCTATCGGCACATATATTTGAAATGCCTATCGGCTTCTATATCTAAAATGCCTATCGGCACCTATTTTTAAAATGCCAATCGGCAACTATATCTGAAATGCCTATCGGCACCTATATCTGAAATGCCTATCGATACATATATCTGAAATGCCTATCGACACCTATATCTGAAATGCCTATCGACACCTATATCTGAAATGCCTATCGACACCTATATCTGAAATGCCTATCGACACCTATATCTGAAATGCCTATCGACACCTATATCTGAAATGCCTATCGACACCTATATCTGAAATGCCTATCGACACCTATTTTTGAAATGCCTATCGGAAACTACATCAGAAATGCCTATCAGCACCTATATTTGAAATGCCTACCGGCAACCATATCTGGAATGCCTATCGGCACCTATATTTGAAATGCCTATCGGCTTCTATATCTGAAATGCCTATCGGCACCTATTTTTAAAATGCCAATCGGCAACTATATCTGAAATGCCTATCGGCACCTATATCTGAAATGCCTATCGACACTTATATCTGATATGCCTATCGACACCTATATCTGAAATGCCTATCGACACCTATATCTGAAATGCCTATCGACACCTATATCTGAAATGCCTATCGACACCTATATCTGAAATGCCTATCGACACCTATATCTGAAATGCCTATCGACACCTATATCTGAAATGCCTATCGACACCTATATCTGAAATGCCTATCGACACCTATTTTTGAAATGCCTATCGGAAACTACATCTGAAATGCCTATCAGCACCTATATTTGAAATGCCTATCGGCAACCATATCTGGAATGCCTATCGGCACC